>PVJI01020861.1:0-28162 GCA_004026765.1 Micronycteris hirsuta | reverse complement strand
CAGGGCATGGACGGAGACATTGAAATTAAGAACAGTCTATCAATGGCCGTGGGGGAGTGGGGAGGGGACAATGGGAAGAGGCGTTTTCAGGAATCACTGTAGAGGACACATGGAGGGAGCTAAGGGGGAGGTGGGAGGCTGGGGGGAGGTGAGGGGAGGGGGGAGGGGAGGGAGAGGATGCAAATAACTGTAATTGAACAACAATAAAGTAATTAAAAAAAAAAAGAAAAAATGACCTCTCAATATAAAAGTAAAGTGATTATGTTTATTGAAAATATTGATAGGTGGTTGAGTGATTATATAATTTGAATGTGTCAAGAAAAAACCCAATCAACAAAACAAATAAGCAAGCAAAATATAACCAGAGATATTGAAATTAAGAACAATCTGACAGTAACCAGAGGGGAGGTGGGAGGGGACAATGGGGGGAAAGGGAGGAAGGGTTTTCAGGAGCAACTATAAAGGTCATATGGACAAAACCAGGAGGCATGGAACCAGGGGAGGAGGTGGGGATGGCTTGGGTGGGGCGGGGAGTGGTGGGAGGTAAATGCAGACAAATGTATTTGAATAACAATAAAACAATTAAAAAATACAAAAAGAAAATAAAAAAGTTCAGCCGTCAAAAACCAAATCATGTTATTCAATAACCCAGAATAATTTAAGTTCTTTTTAGAAAAATATCAAATACTATGTAAGTAGAACTTCATCCCTACTAATATGTCTTTAAATCATTCATTTTCTCTTATATCAAACATACATGTATCCTGTGTTTTCACCTTTTTTATTTTTTTGCATTTCTTCCTTCTCAATTGACTTTCACATCTCACATCTCCTTCATAGTCACATCTCTTGTCCTTCTGCCACAGCCACAAAAGATATGGCATAGCAACAAACCAAAAGAAAGCAAGGTGATGCTCAGAGAATTGGTAGCATAAGAGACCCTTAGGCCTTTTTGGTGGGCAAAATCGCTGCACTCAGGATTCTAACCCTGTTTTTGTCACCTTCAACTTTTCCCTCTTGCCCGTCTTTAACCATGTCCATTCCTACAGATTTTTCTTTCTGTTTGACGTCTGGCATTATCTTTCACATTCTTCCATAATAACATTTCTAGTTTCAATACACAGTTGTGCTGGTTCTCAGTCAATTAAGTTAGACTCTGTGAATAATTTTTTCATGTGGACTTCAAATCCATTCTTTTAGTGACCTATCTTTAGGTTCACTCTGATATTTGATTTTAATAGTTTGTGATCAGTACCACAATCTGCTTCTGGTCTGGTTTTGGCAGACAGAATGCAGCTTCTTCATCTCCTGCTTCCAATTACATACTCTATATCATTTCTATACTGGCCATCTGGTGATGTTGACGTGTAGTCATCTGCTTGGTTGTTTGAAGCATGTGTTTGTGATGTATAAATTGTTGATGCCACAGGAATCCATGAGCTGATCTGCTTTATTTATAACCCCTTTTCCTAATTTTATGATTACATTGATTCTGCTTTATTTTCTAATTCTGCATTCCAATCACCTACAATTATCAACATGTTTAGTTTTGGTGTGTGATCAATTTCTTCTTCTGTACTTGCATAAAAGTTTCCATTTTATCTTCTTAGTCTTTGTAGTTGGAGCATAAACTTGGATGATGACTGTGTTAATAGGTTTTCTTAGAAGTCTGATTGATATTGTTCGATCTGACCTTACATGGAGCCCCAACTGCCTGTGCTGCATCTTGCCTCAGTATTTAGCCCACTCCACTTCTCCTTGCATTTCCTGTAGAGAACAATTTGTAGTTGCCTGACTGGAAGTTTCCAATTCTAGTCCATGTTCTTTCACTAACACCAAGCACTGCAATGTTTACATGTTCCATTTTTTGGATCATGCTTCTTACGTTTCCTGTTCCAATTGTATGTGTGGTTCAGCATTGTATTTCCCTTTCACTTTTGTGCACATTGGCTTCTACATTCCCTTCCAGCATTGGTCTGGTTGGGTCATAGCAATGACCTTTTTGTACTTGTTCTCAGCTCTTCCCTTGTAACTCTCCAGGGTGTAACCAGGCAGTGCAGCCCCTGCACCCCCAATCCCATTGTCACACAAACAGAGAAAGGCAGAGAAAAGAATTTGATTTTCACTCCTACCCTTTAGTAACATTATATTCTTCCTCATCTTTTCTGGTTGGTGTCAGAAGAGTCCTAGTGGGGAGTCAATACTTTTGCCATGGCTCCACAATAATGTCACTGTCCCCAGGTGTAGGTAGATATCTCCTCAAATTTATATACATGTAAAACCCAGTTTCTATAATAATTTAAGCAACATTTGTGTAGAGGTATATAAAACTACTCTAAAATTCATGGGAAAAGGCAAAGAAAAAAGACTATTAAAAAAGAAAAAAGAATAAAGAAGGAAGAAGTTGATTATTTAATTTAAATATTTATTAAATATAGTAATGAGGACTGTGTGGGATTAAAAGAGGGATAGACACATAAATCAATGGGACAGGATAAAGAACAGAAATAGACCAACCTAAATATCCCCAACTAATTTTTTAACAAAATTACAAAAGCAATTAAATGGAGAAAAGACAGCCTCTCAACAAATGGTGCCAGAACGTTTGTAATATTTGAACATCCATAGGCAAATATTGAATCTCAACAACCTTGGCTTTATTCCTTAGGCAAATATCAACTCCAAGTTGAGCACCAACTTATGGACAACCACATGTCTGACACAGAACTCACACTTAGAGTATGATAAAACTTCTCAAAACTCAACAGTTAAAAAGCCAACAATTCAAAGTGAGGAAAATACATAGAGAGGCATTTAATTGAAAATCATATATAGATGGCAGATAACATGAGAAGATGTTCAACATTATGAGCCACCAGGGACATATCAGCTAAAATTACAGTGAACTATCACTACATACTTATTGAATTAGCTACAATTAAAAATAAAAATACAAGATCAAATGCTTCAAAGATGCAGAGTGATTGGAACACTCATGTGTTACTAATGAGAATATTAAATGAAATAGACACTCTGGGTAATAGTTTGGCAGTTTTAAAAATTAAACCTGCAACATGGCTATGACCAAACAGTTGCATTCTTGAACTTCATATAATACTTAAAAATTAAAAATACTTTATAAAACTTTACAATACTTAAAAACTGAAAGTAACCCAAACGTTCTTCAAGTGAATGGTTACATAAATAAGTGGCATACCCTTGCTAAGGAATACTACCCGAGAATAAACAGGAGTAAACTATGCATTGATATGCACAACACCTTGGATGAATATCCAGATGATTAGACTGAGTGAAAAAAGCCAATCAAAAAAAAAGAAAAAAGAAAATCTCAAAAGGTTACATTCTGTAAGATCCCATTTAAACAGTCTTGAAAGGATAAAATTAGACCAATTAAGAGATTAGTATTTGCCAGGAAAGGGTGGGGGCAAGATCAAAGTGGCTATGGCTGTAAAAGAGCAAAATGAGGAATATTTGGGAGTGGGGGATATTCTGTATTTTGATCATGCCCTGGTTTCAATATTATACTGAAGTTATATAAATCATTAACATTTGAGGAACTAGGTAAATGCAAATCAGAGTTATCTGTGATATTTCTTACAATTCTATGTCTATCTCAAATTTAGAATTTGTCTGTAAATGTAAATTTAGTTCAAATGAAGAAGTTTAATTTAACAAAGGAAAAGAATAATGGAGTAATCGTCCTTCATCTTCTATGGACACAGCCACGTTCTGATATAATGCCAGGCTTGCAGGGGCATTTGGACAGGAGAGCAGGAAGTCAAAGGGCGAAGCCGAGGGGCTTAGGCTAGCAGAGCAGTAAGATGCATCACTGACCTTAGTTTCCCTCTTAGACACTCCTGGCTCTACCTGACAGCTGACCTCCAGTTATGTTAAATATATTCTCTTCTGTTAAGAAAAGAAGATAAATGAAGATTACTCCAAAACACACACATTAGAATGGCCTAAATTTAAAAGACTGACAGTGCTAAGTGTTAGTGATGTGTGAGCGACTGTAATTCACGTGTGCTCTGGCGAATGTGTAAAATACTATAGAAAATTTTGCAAATTATTTGGCAGTTTCTTATACATTTATATCTCTAAGTTCAGCCTGACCTAGCATTTATGCATTTACCAAAGTGTAATGAAAACATATATTCACACAAAGATTTGTCACACATTTTCATAACAGCTTTATTCATAATAACTTCAATTTTTAAGCAGCCCAAATGACTACAAATAGGTGAATAAATAAACAAAATGTGATACATTTATGTAATAGAATGTCATTCTACAGTGAGATAGTGGCAGATTACTAATATGCACACAACTAAAGATGGATCTTGACAACATTATCCTAGGTTTAAAAAAATGTAAAAAACTGCATACTGTGTGATTCCACTAAAACCACAATGAGATATCACTTCACACTGTCAGAATGGCATCATAAACAAATTAACAAACACCAAGTGCTGGCGAGGCTGTGGAGAGAAGGGAACCCTAGTGCACTGTTGGTGGGAATGCAGACTGGTGAAGCCACTGTAGAAAACAGTATGGAATTTCCTCAAAATCTAAAAATGGAACTGCCTTTTGACCCTGCAATTCCACTGCTAGGATTATACCCTAAGAATCCTGAGACACTAATTCAAAAGAGCCTATGCACCCCAATGTTCATAGCAGTACAATTTACAATAGCCAAGTGCTGGAAGCAACTTAAGTGCCCATCAGTAAATGAGTGGATCAAAAACTGAAGCACATTTACACAACAGAATACTACACAGCAGGAAGAAGGAAGGAGCTCCTACCTTTTGCAACACCGTGCATAAATCTGGAGAGCATTGTGCTAAGTGAAGTAAGCCAGGAGGTGAAAGGCAAATATCGTATGATCTCATCTATAAGTGGAATCTAATGAATGAAACAAACAAGCAAACAAAAAAGAACCAGAGACTTGAAAATAAAGAACAAACTGACAGTGACCAGAGGGGAGCAGGGAGGGGGATAACAGGGGAAAGAAGGGGAAGGGTCAAGCCCCTTTCCTTACCTTTTATTGCAGTAAGGTCAGGGCTGGAGTGAGGGCTTCTATCCCTCTGCATATGGGCCAGGGCTTTTATGGTTTGAACTTAACACCAAATCCAAAGGAGGGAGTCCCCTAGCTTTCTTATGTGCTTGCCCAGATATAAGGCAGAATTGAAGGGGGAGTGGTGGGGCTTGAAAGCAGTCAATAGTGAAACATCATCAAAAATGGAGTCACATCCTTTATTATTCCTCTGATTATATTTTTATAATTTTTTATTAATTATAGTACCAGCTCTTCAATTTCTAAGATACTATAACAATATTTAAATGATGGATATTTTATTACCAAATTAAGAAAGTAAATTAGTAGGCTACAAAGGATGAATCTCAATGATTAATCTGTTAGTTATTTTCAAAATAATTGTCTTTTTTCCCCTGTGACACAAGTTATTATAAATAACTATATATTTTAGGGCAGTACAGACACATTTTAAAAGTTCTGGACGTAACTATTGAGAACTTTAGCTAATATCATTTACCACGATTGTCTTTATTGCTTTGACTATCTGGATTGTCATTTTTGTCAGACCAATATAGTGGCATTAAATTATGTTGAAAATAAAATATAATCTCAATATTAAGATGACTTTTAAATTTGTACTTTTTCTTTATCTCTGTTCCTGGGGGATGAGGTGGAGACAAAGAGTTTTATTGACCGTAGCAGAACAAGCAGCATGGACTCACTTTATGTTCTTAACCAATTTTCCTTGCTCCCCAAGACAATGAAGTGTTGTTCTTTCAAGAACAAAAGCCCTAGTTTCCTCATGGCACTTATATAGGTGTGGCCACATAAATAACTGCTGTGTAAAGCTAAGATCTTGTACTTTAATTAACAACGAATAGAAGGTTATATTCCTTATTAAGCTTTCTAAGCAGACTGATAAAAATGCAAATCTGCCTTACTTATGATTATGTAATTTTGTCATAAGCATCACACCTAAGAGCTTTAGTAATCCTACCTGTGTTGTCAGCAGGAGTTCTAAAATTAAAAATGAGCACAGACAGTTAAGCCATTCAATCACTAGGCTGGTCATAGAAAGCTCCTTTGAACTGTTAAGTGTAGCTAACAGTTTTTAAGTTCTCACAACAAACAAATATCAAATGATAGCCTACCTAATGCTACCTCTAAATTAAATACATTACCTATCAGAGAAGAGGACCAAAAACCTGAGTACCAAATTATATTTTGAGAGTACAGTACTCTTTTTTAATTTTTGAATACAGTTTACTTTCAATTTTATTTTATATTGGCTTCAGATATATAGCATAATGGTTGGATAATCATATACTCTAAAAAGTGTTCCCCCACTAATATTTTCAGTACCTGGCTCATACAGAGTTGTGGCAACATGATTGAATGTATTCCCTAGACTGTATTTTACATCCTTTTGACCACTCTTGACTGTTTTGTAACTACCAAAAAGAGCTACATTATTCTTAATTACAGAGGACACCATTACATCCCAGGTGCATGGTGATAAAAAAAAAAAAAAAAAAAAAAAAAAAAGAAAAAAAAAAAAAAAAAAAAAAAAAAAAAGTAGGCACAATATACTGAGCCTAAGATAGCAGATATCTGCTTTCTGTAACCATAAAAGACACTAGTATTTTTTTTCCTTTGAAAGAATGATTTGACAACTAAAAATAATGAGTAAACTATATGCTATGATGCCCTGATTATGGACTAGTAGAGGAAAGACAGAAAGGAATGGAGGAAAGTATCCTGTAAAGACTTACAGGTCATTACTCAGAATTTGTCATCAATCTTAAGGATGGGGGTGTATTTCAGGATACATCACTGAGTAGTAACATGATCTTATGTTAATTTGAAAGCATGATTTTAATTGCTGTGTTGATGATACACTGAAGGGGAGCAGGGCAGAGGTGGGGAAACCTGCTAAGAGGTTGGTGAAATCCTGAGGAACCATGACGATGGTTGGACAGGAGGTCAGCACTGGAGGAACTAAGAAATGGTAAAGATGCTGGATAATTCTGAAGACTGAGCCAACAGACTCTATCAGGATTTCTTGATGAGTTAGATGTCATATTGGGGGGGGGTTATTAAAGAGAAGCTGTAAGACTGTGTCTTGAACAACTGAAGGATTAGAGTTGCAAAAAATCAATGTAGGTGAGGAAGGAGATGGGACCTATTTGGGGGAAGAATGTTCATAATTCAGTTTTTATCATATTGAGTTTTAGCTACCTACTTAATATCTATTAGAATCAAAGTGACTATGACTGAAAGTTAGTGGGATTTATGTATATGTTTGGAGTTTGGGAAAGAGGTTAGGACAGGCAATACAAATTTGGGGTTCATCAGCATAGTGATATTTTTTGAATCTCTAAGATGGGAGAGTTTTGAATCCAGATAGAGAAGGGAAGAGAAGCTCTTGATCAGGGAGATAAAACACCATAAAAAAAAGGCTGGAAAGGAGTGGTCATGTGAGTAGGGGGGGAACAAAGAGAGCGTGGTATCTCCAAGTCCTAACAGAGACCAGGTTTCACCGAGTGGGGAGTGGTCAACTGTCAGTTTACTGGCAGTAAGGTCACTGACAGTTTAAACACATTGTGGACCAAGAATTGACCACTGAGTTTAACAAGAAAGCCTTGTAGTTGATGACCTTGACAAGAACAGTACCTTGACCAAGGCAGCTTTTTTTATATAACTTCATTTAATCTCTCTAAACACCGTTATTGATAACTAAACTTAAACTCCAGTGGCTTCCAGTACTAATTTTAAGGGCATAGTACTAGTAAATGGTTGAGCATCAATTTAATCCAGGTCTATGTGTTTTCAAAGTCAATGCTTTTCTCATATGCCAAATTATATCCTAAGAGTAGGAGAGTATTTTACATTCTGTTTTTCCCAAAGGTATTTTTGTGATATATTATATTACTTATCAACATTTGGCCTAAAGCCAAACAACTAATAACACAGAAATCAGCAAGGACTTATTAAGAAATTTAAAAGAATCTTTTAGTTTCTTCCCAGACAGCACTAACTTTCTTGGCTTTACTCTGCAAAGTAAATGCTTACAGTCTTAATCTAATTAAATGATGTAAAATGAAGATGACTGGAATATTTCAGAACATTGTTCTTCAGTAGAATTCAGTATACCTACCTTCTTCAGTGTAACCAGAAAATTATTTGCATGGGTGTGTTTTCATATATATTGATTTACTTTCAATCTTTACATAGAATACTAAAGATTGATAATTTCAGCCTCCCTTCTGTTTATTTTGACAAAATAAGCAGGGGTGGAGAGGTCACATGGCAAGGCAGCGGCCGGTGGACCTGGCGGTCTCACATTTGTGTGTGGATAAACCGGGAGGAACAACTGGGGAGTGAGACAGACTGTGGAACCCAGGGTTCCGGTGTGGGGAAATATAGCTGCTTTATTCAAAACTGCCTAAACTTTGAAGCAACAAAGATATCCTTCACTAGGGGAATGGACAAATAAACTGTGGTACAACTATAAAATGTGAAAACAATCATTGCTAACAAAAAGTGTTAGCCAGTCATGACAAGAGATGCACGGACCTTACATCTATACTAAGTGAAGAAAAGCCAATCTGGAAAGGCTACATACGGAAAAGCCAGAACTATAGTGACAGTAAAAAGATGAGAGGTTGACAGGTGTCAGGGAGGAGGGGGATGAAGAGACAGAGCACTGAGGATTTTTAAGGCAGTAAAAATATTTGGTATGTTATTATGATAGTGGTATATGTCCTTATACGTTTGTCCAAACAATCGAAAGTATAATGTTAGTAGTGAACCCTAGTGTAAACTGGGGACTTTGGGTAATTTTTTAAAAATTACTTAACAAAGGAGGTTATTGTGTTGTAAATTAACTTTCTCATAATGGTCTTTGGAAGAGAAAGTATGATCTTTATTTGCAGGCTTGAATTCACTCAGACTGGTCCATATAAAATCTTTATTTAGAAGTCAGTTAAGATATCTGTTTAATCATTTCTCCTCCTCTCCTACCAAGATTAAGTCTACATTTTCATCTTTTATTTTTTACTGGTCTGAACCATACAGAAAGACTTGTCAGTAGGTACAATGATATCTTTTTTAAAAATAATATATTAAGTGTTTTTTAATTTTCTCCCAGAGTGCCTAGGTATGGCTCATCACACATACACACACATGCATGTACACATGTCTGTACATATATATGTGTATGCATGTGCAATATTATGTCTGATATTCAATACATATATTTTTTTACTTTTATTAATGTTGGCTATTAGAAGAATGATACATTTAATGACTTTAACTCCTAAAAGATCAGTACCCACCTACTAATTATAATTTTAACAAATTAAAATGGAACTCATTTGAAAAGTTGTTTTAATTTTGTTTTAAACTCACTGTTATACTAACTGTTACCTTACTTTTAGGTTTTTAAAACTTGATAGTATAAACCAAAAAAAACATAGGGAATCTTCATTTTATCAAATTTTCATTGACCTAAAAGATGCTGCTGTGAAAAATCATCTTAGCAAGTTCTAGCAGGCCCTTTAGGATTTAGCTCTTGGATATTAATTGTGATAGTTCTCACTAAGAGCACATAAACAACAATCTTATTTAAAGGGCAAGATGTGACTTAGCTAATTGAATCCTTACAATAGTATAAAAATTTAGGTGTTTTTGTTGTGTCCACCTTGCAGATGAGGATATTGAGTCACCAAAAATGTTATTATCACAACATTTTGCTGCCACAAGCTGACAGAGGCAGGCTTCCACCCCAGGCAGGCGTTCTCCAGAAGCTGTGCTCTGCAGTTGCGCTAGGCCACACTGCTTCACGTGACTTGCTCTATTATCTTCCACTCCTCTCAGTCAGATCTCTCCGCAGTGACCTCCGTGCTCTTTCTCAATACTTCTAGTGACCTTTGTGTTGGAGCTTTTGCCTTAACTACTCCTTATCCTTGAGTGTTCCCTTCTGATATAAACACGATTGGCTCATTCATACTCTTTCAGCATTCTCCTTAACTTTTATGTCTCCTTGACCACCTACCTAAAATAGCACACATCTTTGTCCACGTTAGCCTCAATCACTCTTCACCTTCCCTGCTTTGCTTGGTTTTTCTTTGTAACACTTATACTGCAATGGTTCTCAGCCCTTACTTACATCAGAATACCCTGAGCAGCTCATTAAAATGACAAAATTATCCAAGGTCAACCCCAGAGATGACAAATTAATAATTTTAGAAAGGTGATTGAACAGATTGAATTGTTTAAAAAGTCACCAGTAATCCCAATGTACACCCAGGAAAACATCTCATAATTATCATATAAACATGGTACATTTATTTTTATATTGTCTATCTCCCCACCTTGTATATAAACTTTAGGTATATAAGATCATTGTTTTTTTCTCACTTTTGCATTACCATTTCTATGGATCCAATCAGGGTGCTAAAATATCTGTTAAAAGAATGAGTAAGCATTTATTGAATAAATAAATTTGGAAATCAACTCAAGCACCATTAGCATAAGTCTTTCTTGAAAAATGTCAGATGTGACAATATTCCAATGGAACACCCTAACTTTATGGAAGGAGGTAAAATATTTTATGGACTTTAGCAGGAAAGGAATAATAAAATCAGCTCATGTTTGAAAGAAAAATCAGGCAAGGATTATCCTCAGTGCAGAGAAAAATTGACTGCAGATTTGCAGCCTTTGGTCAATTTGGATTTTACCAGAAGAGATGAGAGGACAAATTAGAAGCTATAGTCATATGCAGGAAGGGTTGAGGGAAGAGCTGAAATGACAAAAAAATATGTGGAGGTCACCATGGAAAATTCTCAGTCCTTCATTGTCTCTCACAGTCCCTCTTCTTGGCTAATTAGAACTTGCGTCTCCTTATGTGACTCTCATCTTAATTTGTTTCTCTGGATCTGCACATCTCATGTTGGTGAACGGACAGTTTTTCATGAGTCACTCTTGCTTCTGTATATTTTACAGGTGAGGCATTGGATACTTAGACCATCTTTACATAAAGCAAAGGAAGAGGGATATAGTGTTTTCCTTTGGAACAAAAAGCAAACATGCTTACCACCTATTTATAAAAGATTAGGATTTCCTAATCTCAGTTTCCGGCAAGCATTCGTCCCATCCCATCTGCCTTCATCATGTGACTTGGGGCAAGAGGAGCTGTCTCAGACAGGCTGATTTGAGACTACTGCTTCTGAAGCGAGTAAACTGTCCTGTCTTTTTAACCCAGGAGTTCCATATTTTCTGCCATCATTTCTGACACCGACTGCAGAGCTTGCAATCTTGCAGGTAGGGGAAAGGCTTATACCCTTCAAAATTCTGGGAAGTATTGATAGCAGTTTCAGGCTTTTTAGTGATGACTCCCAACACAGCTCACCATGAATTTTGCCTTTGTGATGGAATTTAAATAATTTGCCCTGGCTGGTGTAACTCAGTGGATTGAGCATCGGCTGTGAACCAAAGGATCGCTGGTTCAATTTCCAGTCAAGGCACATGCCTGGGTTGCGGGCTGGGTCCCCAGTGGGGGTCATGTGAGAGGCAACCACACATTGATGTTTCTCTTCCTCTCTTTCTCCCTCCCTCTCCCTCTCTCTAAAAATAAATGGATACAATCTTTAAAAAAATTAAATAAAATAATTTAAATAATTTACCAGATGAACAACTGCAAATATGGATTTAAAATTCTATAGAGAACACAGAGTTTAAAGGAGATCAACATGAGGCAAGGAAAATTCTGGAATTAGTATAAGAAAATAGGAGAATCTTTTACAAACATAATAATGGTAGATGTTTTCAGTTAAAAGTAAGGTTAAGCCACATGTGGAACCTTGAGGTTAAGTAGAGAGCCTCCGAATTAAACACAGAGCCTCCGATAGCTCTGCTATTGCCATGACTGCTGCTTCTGCTCCAAACAGGTAGTGTGGTGGACTTCTATTGCATCAAGAGAGAGACTGAGACCCCATAGCATTAAGTCTGCCATGGCCACTGCTGTTGAGTTAGAATCCCTAAAGCTTGCCCCAATCTTTAACATGCAAATAGGAAAAAGGGTGGATGGTAGTGATTTTACATATTCAGGGTGGGGTAAGGGTTGAAGGGGAAAGCTTTAAGCTTTAGAGGACAGTTTTAGTGCATCTGTGAAGGGCAATATGTAAGTATGGCAGCTTTAGCCAGATCATAAAAGGTAGCCCTCAGTTTAGAAAAGTTAGGATTCCGTGTCTGTAGTGTAGTTTGGTACCAAGAAATCCACTAAGTTGTCCACTGGTCGTTCGCTGGAGAAATTCATGGATGGTCTCCAATCTTTGAGAAGAAACAGATGAAGAGATGTTCCATTTTTTTTTTTTTTTTTTGGTGATATTATAGTCTGGAAAGTGCACTTGGGCCTCATGAAATTTAAATTTATCTTGACAGATTCTGCATCATTTTTATGTTAATGCTGTCAGTAAGTCTGCAAGCATCTCAATCTGGAGGGTGTAATGGAGATCTTTCTAAGCCCTGACTCTCTATATGCATGTGCCTGATTTAAGCTTTGATTACCAAGGCATTCACTTCAAAAACACATTGCCAGCCACTAGACTAGATTAAGAGCCAGACTATGACCTCCCCTTCCCCCACCCCCAAGCTAAGTTATTTTAAAGGTCTTTGTTAGTTTTGAAAACTGACCATTGGGCTCCTTGTTTTATTTTATTTTTTCATGTTTATTTTCTTTCTGTGCTTTAAATTCCCATTCTTATGTTTTAACTTCAGCATTAAATAATGAACCCATGGAACATTAGGTCCCCACCCTTGACCCTGATAAAAGCAGAACCCCAGGCCCAAGCTCTCTCTAACCAGTCTCTCCTCTGCCCTTACAACCTCACTGTTCAATAGTCAGACCCTGTAGGTAATAACCTTTTATTTCAAAGTTACTTGCTGGTTATTGCTAAGAACATCTTGCAATCATTATAAGAACCACAAGGAGTAGTCCAGCCACAATAATGGTAGGATGAGCTTAGCCCCAAACAATTCTCCACATATTGCACAAAATTGGAGTCTTAGACAAATTGTGTGTTCCTAAGGTATGGTAAAAATAATTGCAAGCAGACATTTCTGTAAAATCTTAGGGGCATAACTTTCTGATTGATGATCTCAGCTAAATACAAAAGATATTATGGTCCGTATACAGGGAAATATAGGGCATATAACTCTACCACTGTAAAGAAAACAGCTTTCATTGAGAATGATAATAGGATGTTAATAGAGTGGGAGAAATGTGGAAGAATAGTCTTTTCAATGGGCCTTAATTTTTTTTTACAATATGGTAGCAATGACAGATGGGGTATTTCAGTCAATAGGGGACAATAAATTCATTTTGAAAATATGCACATATGACAGCAGTCCTCTTAAAGGCTCATTTTTCTTGGGTTTTGGGATAGTTACAGTAAGGACATACTCAGATCAATGGGTTCAGCCTCCAGGATGTGCCTCATATCTAAAATTTATTTGACTCAGGGTCAATAAGGAACAAATATAAGGTATAGAATGTTGCTAGGGGAAGCATCAGGTAGTGCTTCATTAATCTGTGCCATCTTCAAATTATAAACCAGAGGTTCTATTCTAGGGAGATACAGAAACAGAACATCCTGGCTACAGTTAATGGTGGCATAGCATTCGCAAGGTATAATCTTGCCACAGTTGATACCCTGAAATGTCATGACCAAGCAGAAGAAACAAATGATTAGTGAGAACATTGATCAGTGACAATGAAACAGAAAGTAGCCAAGACAAAGGCATAGTCAGAGTGGTATTTGAAATGCCTACCACTCAGACTTTTTTGATACCCAAAAAGAGAAAGAAATGGTGGGAAGACATCAGGGTTTGTGGTAGAAAATGTGGCCCAGCATCAACTAGAAATGAGCATTTGTTTTTATAATTGCATGAAGATATCTCCCTTTTGTGTTTAGAGAAATTGTTGGAAAACTACAGTGGATAGGTATTCTCAGAGAGATGCCATGTTTTTTATAGTTTGTCTTTGTGTTTTAGATTGTTTAGATTGATTTTGGTCACCCTGCCAGACATAGAACACCTTCTACCCAAGATAGTGTTTTAAGTTAAAATGAATGGGAAATGTGTGCTAGAGTATGAAAACTATGCCTACCACCCTAAGCCTTGTAACCAATTGTAGAAGCAGAGATTGTGGCAGTTATGATTTGTTTATTATGGTGACTTTTATTTCCTTTCTTCTCTTTTATATTAATTAAAATTATCACGATGTAGTTTTAGTTTTCAGGGATGGGAATGGGGTATAATCAAATTGACACCTCACACACATAGCAGCTGATGTGTTTTATTTGTCTTCTCTGTTGGAGGGCATAGACTTTTTATCCTAAAAGCAAGAGTATTGATCAACACTGGATATCTTCACTTTGCTCCTCCAGATAAACTACTCAGCCCTTTCCCACCCTGCTCAGGAGGCAAATCCACGATGGTCACACCGGCAGATCCTTTTGTGCTCTGACTTCTACTCGTTTTGCAAAATGGGAAGACTTTGTAGGTGATTTAGAGGAAAGTAATAGATCTGATGGGGTATTTTTGTTAACTTGAATACCGTCCTGGGAAATGGGGTGTCACAATGGGCTAGTCTGTTTCCCTCCACCTAATTTCCTGACTCTTTATATACCTCATCTGTTTTGGGATTTCAGTAACTATTACCTTTAATAATTTCAGGAATGGATGGGGACTTGACTTGGGATGGTAAACACACAATAGAGTGTACAGAGGATATGCTGTGGAATTGTGCACCTGAGACCTGCATAATTCTGTTAACTAATGTCACCCCAATAAATTCAATTATAAGAAAATATGGTACTTAAGGTCCTATAGTTCTTGCATATTCCTCGACCTTGCCAAATACATACTTTAAAAAATCATTCCATTTGGCCCTGGCTGGTGTTGTTCAGTTGGTAGACTGAAAGGTCACAGGTTCAATGCCCAGTCAAGGCACATAACCAGGTTTGTAGGTTTGATCCCTGGTTGAGGCACATATGAGAAGACAGTCAGTCAATGTTTCTCTCTCACATATCTTTCTCTCACTTTCTCCTTCTCTCATCAATGGAAAAATGTCCTTGGCTGAGGTATAAAAAAATAATTCCATTTAAAAAAATTTAAATGGTGAACACCCCCCATCCCCCCAAATAGTCCCTCCCCCCAATTATCCCCTCCTCCCTGCCCCTCCTCCCTTCCCCCCGGTTACTGTCAGTTTGTTCTGAGTTTCAATGTCTCTGGTTATATTTTGCTTGCTTGTTTGTTTTGGTGATTTCAGGAACATCTATAAAGGACACATGGACAAAACCAAGGGGGGTTGGGATCGGGGTGGGAGGTGGGGATGGCTAGGGTTGGGGTGGTTTGGGGAGGAAAATGGAGACTGCTATATTTTAACAACAATAAAAACAAAAATAAATAAAACTAATATAACTAAAAATAAACATTAAATATTATATTAGTCTGATTTTTATCATTTTTTTTATGTTTGCTAGTGATACATTGGCTTTGTGAATAGCTCGTTTAGATATGCCTAAAGTTTGTCCCATTAGTCTTACTTCTAGAGTCTGTAGGTTATTTTATCCAATGATTTTATTACATACATAAAACATTTTATCTAGGTTTTTGTGTCACATGCAACAGTGCAGTCCTAACTTTTATGTATGGTTACCTCTCACGTGGCCCTCACTGGGGACCTGGCCTGCAACCCAGGCATGTGCCCTGATTGGGAATCGAACCGGGACCCTCTGGTTCCCAGCTCGTGCTCAATCCACTGAGCTACACCAGCCAGGGCTTTGCAGTCCTAACTTTTAATGAGAAAATTTGAATCATTTTTGGAGTTCAGGTTCCATTGTGCTGTGTTATCTTTGATCTGTCATTTAATCTCCTAAGCTTAGTTTCTAAATCTGTAAATGGATGCAATAGAAATATATCCTATCCAACATATATAGAGTTTTATCGATGATTTACCATGTGAGATATTTCAAAGCAGACTGTATGTACTCAAAATGTCTCTTAATTCCTTAGACTGTTATCTCTAATGGTATTTGAGGTCCAGCACTTAGTTATATTTAAAGCATTTTCACCCTAAATGTTAGGGAGGGAGCTGCTTACACAAAAGAAGGTGATGTTCTGATGAAAATAACCTATCCCTATTGAATGTTCAGGCAAAATATTGAAAGTATCAAATAAAATGATCAGTTTAAAAGTCCCTGTTAGAGGTTACAATGACAGTACGTGACAAAAACTTAGTTCCGTTGTATTAAATAACAACTTTAATACAAAAGTTATGTGTATTTTACATAATACAAAATGATACATTTATTTGCTTTATAGGTCTTCATACAGTCTCTACTTTGTAGACCATTCGAACTCTATCTTCATGTAGTCTGTGAAATGCTGATATATCCACTCTACCTTAGTAGGCTCCAGGATATCAAGTACTCTATGACCAACAGAGACACCATAATTGTGTGCCTTTATTAAACTGCTCTGAGCCCTGGTTGGTGTGTCCTAGTTGTTTGGAGCATTGCCCATAAACCAAAAGGCTGCAGGTTCAATTCCCAGTCTGAGCACATGCCTGGGCTGTGGACTCAGTCTCCAGTCAGGGCATGTGTGAGAGAGTGGCCAGTGTTTTTCTCACATTGCTGTTTCTCTCCTTCTTTCTCTCCCTCTTTCCCTCTCTCTAAAATCAATAAGCAGAAGAAAAAAATAAAAAAAAATGGTCTTGTGAGAAGATAGAGTATCAAGTACTCATTTCAAAATATATAACATTTTAATAAAATATTTGTTTTATTATTGGTGTATCATTTGCATACTGGATTCATTTTTGGATATGGTAGTTTATAATAGTCTCCAGTTGTGGTTTATATTAGTATTATTGAGGATTAAAGAAAAACCACAAGACTCAATTTATTTAGGAAGTACCCTGTCACCACGATATCTTACATGGTTATATGCTCGACAGTCTCCAGGCAGCTTCAGACTCCATGTCTTGTTCTTCTTGTCCCAGGGCTTCTCTGTTGATGTCAAAGGGAATGTCATGCTTGGGGATGCCAAGTGTATACCTAGAAATGCAGAACTGTTAATCTGTTAAATGGAATTTTGACCGATGGAGAGTAGGAGCTGACGGATAAGTGTTCCTCCTTTAATGGCTCTGTGTATATTTCTCTGGGATTGAGCTAGTGGTCATCGCTGGTGATATCCAACTTAATAATATATCTTTGATTGGCTTCCCTCCTTCTGTGCTTAGTTGTCGACCCTGCATTCCTTCTCACCGAATCCTACTCCCCAAAATGAAATCTTAGCCTTTTAGCTATGGCCTCAGATTCTAGGGTAGGAGCTTCAACATTATCTGTGGATAGTGTCTCTTCTTCTCATTATATTATGATGATATAAGATGAGGTCGAACACATGTATTTACAGCACTCTGTTCAGTTGACAAGGAATCATTCTTCATAAGAACAATTTTAAGCTTTAGTTATTACTTATTTTTCTCCCTGTGTAGTATTTTTTTGCACTACAGATATCAGATTCTAAATTCAAATCCAGAAAATAGGAAAGTATTAAATAGAAAAAAGTGCTGAGAAGAATGGATATATTTTTATTTTTTAATATTATAGCATTTAACTGGATTCTATAATTTTAAAAACTGTATTTTAAAAAATATTTAAATATAATACATGTTTACAGAAAATTTGAGTGACATAAAATGTAAAGCAGAAAAAACATTTAATTTTAATTTTGATTTCAATTCATTTTAATTTCAATCCAAGTTCAAGTGGTTTAATTTTTATGTTCAAATCTAAATCTATTTTTCTAAAATATTGGGCAATATTTGTTATGCACATAGATATCCTGCTTTTCCCACATTCCATGCCATGACCATTTTCTCCTTTTTTTATAATAGTCTAGAAAAATATGACCTTTTCATGGTAACAAATCATTTGATTACATGTTTTTTTTCAGTTTGTTTCATTAACTCACTCTTGATGAATATTTCAATACACCTTTATGCGTCTTCCTGGATATTTTCCCTTAATAGTTTTCTGCACATTGAGTCACTCAGCCAGTGCCTGAGCATGTTGAAGTGTGTATGTATGTGTTTGTCACCTATTTTCTTCTGAGAACAATAGTTTCTGCTTTCATACCTTAAGATTTGATCAGCTACCAATACCCTTATTGTTATCATCCACTCAACCTCTGTGCTTCCATTTATTCATTGATAAATTTAGCATGTGATACTTTTATTTTCACCATTTTTTCTATCATTGACTTTTTTCAACTACAATGTTCCTGTAGATGATACGTTCATAAATTGATCTTAACAATTCAAATAGTATTTATTCTCATTGTTACTTTACCTGCTCAGTTTTTTATAGTGGCCTTCAACTCTCAATTCTATACTTATTTTAATATCAAAATTCATAATGTTTGAAACCTTAAAATAACTAATTATACTTTACTCTAATAATCCCCATTATGTCTTCTCTTCTCTCCTCACTTAAAATTTATAACCTATAATTATAACAACTGTTTTGAAAACAACTGAGCTTTTTCACACTTGTTTTCCTGCAATGTACTCCTGGAAAAATCTCCTACTTAGCTAAACCCAAATACCCGTGTGTCGCACCTGATCACATTTGGAGAGATAGCTCACCAGTATACTGGCTAGTCTCAATTTAATATAAGGTCATGAATTAAAAATGGAAATTAATAGGAACTAACATTTTAACCCAACTTTATAATATTCTTTAATATTCTCCAAAATGACAATTTCAGGTTTTATTCTTTCCCTTACTTTTTCACAGCCTTCTCTCCCTCCCATTCCTCCAGTTATAATCTTACCTTATACTTCATTGAGAAAATGAACATTAGACACCTTCATTTTCAACTATCAAAAGTATAGACCAAGGTGTGTCTGTACTTATACACGGTTCAGTCACTCGTCCCTTGTATTATAAAGGTCCCCGGTTTGGTGTGTTGTCTACAGGTGAATCTCCTGTTATGCATGTCCTTCTCACATCCTCCTGAACATCATCAGTTTCTCTTTCCCTGCCTGATGAATTGTTCATATCTATGTCCATGTAAGCCATAGTAATTCCTTTCTTATAAGGCAGTTCGAACTGATTTCTCACCCGCTCCCTGAAACACTGATCCCTTTTGCCATTTTTATGTCTTCATCCCATATATCCTTCACCTATGTTGTTTGGTCTTTTATAGCAAACTGTCCTTGAAGAAGTTGTTTTTCTCAAGATGTCTGATATCTATGTTGTCAAATAGAGCAACAACTTTGCTCTCCTTATTTGATCTAATCATGTTTGAAACAAATATTTTCTCTTTCTCTCAAAGCAGATTCTTCTTTTGATATCTGTGTTACTAAATCCTTTGAGTTTTCACATATGACTGCCCCTTCTCAGTTGCCATCTCAGTCTTTCCTCATCTGTGCGTTCTCCACAAATTGGAATGGTTCAAATCTTACTTGTGAGCCCCCTATTTTCTCTAGTCACATGGTCTCTCTAGATCACCTTATCTGTCTTGAGGCATCAAATCTATCTCTAGTTTTCATATCCTTAGAACTCCAAACTTATTTATCCAATTGCCTACTTAACTATCTTCACATGGTGATATAGCAGATTTATTTGCTTCTCAGATAAAAGAGATTCTTCATTCTCTCTTCCTCAACACCTGGTTTGCTCTTCTTTCATCTACTTCAGTTAGAAAATGACTCATCACAATTCTTCCTTTGAGACGGATTATTTTAAGGTAATTTTCACACTTGTCTGTAATTGAAATTGCTTGAAGAGCTCCTAAATATCGTGGTTTCTGAGTTCCATACCCACAGGTTCCAATCTAGTCCAGGCATTGGGATTTTAAAAAGTCCCTTTAGCTGACTATGGTTGAGAGTTGAGATTGAAATTCACTTGAAGGGAAGCTGAACCACATCGTTACCCTTATAGGAGAGCAAAGATTAATGATGTACCAGAGCTGAGGCTCAATGTGCAGTTCCTAGAGACCAACTTTCTTAACTTACTGTTTGCCTTCTAGAAATTCATGTATGACAAAGAGACCCGAGACAGATACAGCACTCTCTGTTTCAAGGGTTGGATCTTTCATTTAAACGTTCTCTGTTGGAATTTCATTGCAGAGTCAGCTCTTGGTCCGGTTTCTTTGTGCTCTGGTCTTGGTTCACATAACACTGGACTCTCCGACAGTGTTCCCCAACTGCTAATCTCAGCAAATGAGAGCCAGGGTATTAGTTTTCTCCTTTCCAGACGGTTACAATTTTCTTTAATTCTTTTCTTATTAACCATGTCCACTTGGGAAAAGCTACCTGAACATCAAAATTCCTTGCCATACCCTTCTTTTTTTAGGAAAATGGGCTTCACAAGCCCTATATTTGCACAAGTGAAGGAGACTGCTCAAGGCTTTTCCCCCAGCATCAGGAAACACTGGGGAAGTCTACTGCAGGGTTACCTTTTTCCTTCTTGGAGTTCAATTCAGTTAAACACTCATCCTACCAGATGAGACAAAAAAAGAAAAAAATCAAAATTGACCTCTGTAGAGCAACCCATTTATGGTGCCCTGCTATAATATTTTATGACTTTATCTGTTGATGCCTTGTTTTACTTTGTTTTTCTCCATTTGTTAAGTTCTGCTGCCTCACTGAGCCTTTACAAATTAGCTGCTTCATCTCCCATGAAGCCCTTTTTGGTGATAGGTATTGATGTTGGATCTGGACTGATTCTTGAGCCTGAGTGGTGGGAAAGACTGTTTTGCTTCCCTGAGGATATTCAAGGTTAAAACGAGGACACTGCCAGAATGCAGTTGAACAAACTGTTCATACTTCCTGAGAAATGAGAGAACTTGGCATTTTTGGAGCCAGAAAATGGTACCTTTAAGCCACAGTAATTGGTCTATGACTGCAAGACCCTTGTTTTTCTTTGGCCTGTAGGGCATAGCGCTGGGTACATTTGTGACAAATAGAGGCTAATAGTGCTTTGCCTGTTTGAAAAAATACTCAAGATATTGTTAAAGATTTGTAGAATTTATTGTAGGTTTTGTTACATACAAGAGAAAGCTGAATGCTCTGCAGATTCACCACAATAACAATAACGGCTTTATATTAAATAAAGCAGACCCTGCATTTCCCTTTCTCATGATTCTACTGTGACAGCTAGACAGAGCATTTACTTTATATGACATTTTAGCAGCAGGACGACTACAGGATGCATTTGGTCTGTAACATCTCTTTTTGTGCAACAGCCAATTCTTTTTCATTTCCACTCTGACTGTTACTTTGTCTTGATGTGTTCATCTCCATCTCTTCCTCAGTCTTTGGGTGCTGAATCTCTGCTGCCTACCCATAAATTAGTAGAAGAATAAGAAAAAAAGTTAGGGATTAGAAGAGAAAGGCAATTTGGGATTCAAAAATGACTTTTAAACATGATTGAAACAAATAAGCAAACAGACAAATAATTAATAACATACTTGACTTATTGTTAAAAATCATAATAGATTTTAGCTACTGAATCCAGGATGGCTAAGGGGGTTTTGTTGTTACTAAATATAACAATAATATGTAAGGTGTTATGTTTTATCCACATATATAGATCACCTAGTTATATTTCAGCTCACTCACAGGTCTTACCTAATTTGTTCACCTAGTGTATCTTTTTGCTTGTCCTTCATTTAAAGTCACTGGTCTTGACCTATGAAACCTTTCAGATTGCAACTTCCTCTAATTATAGGGAATAAGTTAGGTTATTGTATCTGGCTCTGGCCATTTTCTAAGTTGTTTGGATGCTATTACCTGCACGAGTCTTTTCTAACAATCTCCACACATTTTAGAATATTTATTGGATAAGGAAGCTCGTGGAAGTTAGGCTACTCTGCATGTACTTGAGGGACAATACAGTTGCTGTGTTTAGACCATGTAGCATACTATGTGATTCATTTTATTTATGTTCCCACAACTCTTAAAAAATATAGTACAACTACAAAATATATCATTGGATTTCTTTTGAAAACTAGAGAAAAGGTCTGAGACTTGTTACAGTGACATGGCAGGTGGAAGTTATGTCATAAAAGCAGATTAGGCTCAGTATTATATGTCCCTAGAAACAAGTAGATCGTGGGGAAGGTTTTGACAGACTATCAGATTGGTTTTTCAGAGTCACTTTAACCAGCTCTGCAAAGACCAGGTCCTCCGTTCCTGAAACCTGGGTTACACAACCCATTAAGTAGACTCAGGGATAATATCAGACCAATGAGGAATTTCAAATGATTCAGCTGCAATATATGGTCAAAAATACAAAGTCTCATACACCCTCCATTTCTATGCTTGATGTTTCAAGGCTGAATGCTTCCAACTATTGCTATACATGTGAAAATAAATATTTAATGAAGTAACTGGTGGCTCTTATTCTAGAAAGCTGCATAGATTTTTTTTTTCAGTTTTGAAGATCTTTTTGAGAGTATTTCTTATTTTTTTTATGAATATGCCAAAGTGGCATATTTTTTTTTAAGATTTTTTTTTATTTATTTTTAGAGAGAGGGGAAGGGAGGGAGATAGAGAGGGAGAGAAACAGCAATGTATGGTTGCCTCTCACATGGCCCTTACGGGGACCTGGCCCGCAACCCAGGCATGTGCCCTGACTGGGAATCGAACCGGGACCCTCTGGTTCCCAGCCCACGCTCAATCCACTGAGCTACACCAGCCAGGGCTCTTTTTGAGAGTATTTCTTACTTTAATTTCTTTTTTCTGAGTGCTTTTACTTTAGGGAAAATAATGATTTCTGTGCAGGCACTTTCAAATTCATTCAAAAAAATCAAGGCAGTTTGGAATTATTTTTAAAATAAATCTGTTTTATATCCTAATAATAGTAAAAGGAAAATAACAGTTCAAGTATATCATTTCTTAATAGAAATTCAGATATGAGGTTCTACATAAAATTAAATTTGTTTTTCAAAGCTTTCATTTCAGCACTGAAAAATGAATATTAATAGTATAACATCAACTTTAATTTTGGCAATTTTGTGATTAGGACTTAAATTTAGTATTTTTAATTCAAAACTTAAAATGTGAGTTCTTAATTATCTTTTTTGTACTGTATCAGTTATGGTATTACACATAATAAATTATTTTAACGAAATTTCATAATTATAAGGATATAAACAATATAGAAGTTTATTTCTTTCATTTAAAATGGCTCAGAAGTCAGCAGTAGAAGGCAAGTTTGCTCCATGAGGATATCGAGAGGTCCAGATTCCTTGAATCCCGTAGCTTTGGCATACCCTAGATCCGTTCCATCTTTATTGAGTGCAGTGAGCTCATTAGCTCCTGGAAAGGAGAAAGCAGACACCTGAGTATAGAGTTGAAGGAAGTGACCTAAAAGTTTTTCAACATTACTTTTTCTCATTTCACATTGGCCTGACCTAGTCATCTTGCCTTACCTAGTTATAGAGGAAAATTCAGATCCTAGCTGGATGGTTGTGTGCTCTGCTGAAACTCAAAGTGTCCTCTTACTACGTAGAATAAGAGAATGTAAATGAGGACCTTTGCCACACTAACGATTCTTCTTTACTTTTTAAAAGTTTTAGTATATCACCTTGGGGATTTGGAGACTATTTTCTTCCATGTCTTTCAGTTTGTTTGCATAAGAAAGGAGGATATAAGAGTTCTTTTTTTTTTCCCCTGCCTAGAACTCACATATAAAATACAGGGCCTTAAAAATAAGTGTACATCACAAGCAAGAGGAGCCTAAGGAGATATGGTGAATAAATGTAACATAGCCTGAGTGCCATCCAGGAACAAAAAAGGGACATTAGGTAGGAACACGAAATGCAAATGAAATATAAACTTTAGTTAATAACATACAATATTAGTACATGAATTGTAACAAAGGTGAAATACTAATATAAGAGGTAAATAATAGAGTAAGCAAAGTATGTGATGATACAGTGTATTTCTGTACTCTCTTTACATTATTCTATAAGTATAAAAATCTTCAAAAATAAAAAGTGTATTAGTAAAAATAAATGTACATTACTATGTATTACACAACTATTTGTATACCTTATCAAATGCAGGACATAAACATGACATGAAATACAGAAAACATGAAACTGCAATTTGAGAAAGAATTGGTTTAGATAATATGTCTAGAATCCAAATTGAGTACAGTATAAAATAGCAAAAGATAAAATGATATGAAGATCTCATATCATGATGAAGTGCCAATTATTTATCAGCCTGAATTTTAAATTATAGCAAGTATGCTTTATTCATCTGTGCTAAATTTAGAAGAGGAATTTATTTTGCTCATTTGTGTTAATAAAAATGTCTGTCTTTATTTTAAAGTGTATGGTTCTACACTTTAACGATTCCTTTGTTAGGCTAGATATAAATGATCTAATTGTTATTTTTGTTTTAAGAAGACTTGCAGAATGCTTTAATAAGCTATTTGTTCATCTATACCACACTCCTAAAATAAATCTTCAGACACATATAAAAATTACTAATGTGCACAGCTATTTTTATTATAGTTGATCAAGTGAAATTTCAAATGCTGTTTCACAGGAACAAGAGTTTTGTTGTTGTTGTTTGTTTGTTTGTTTGTTTTTTAAGAGAGAGGGGAAGGGAAAGAGAAAGAGAGAGAGAAACAGCAATGTTTGATTCCCTGACTGGGAATCAAACCTTTGGTTCCCAGCCCATGCTCAATCCACTGAGCTACACCAGCCAGGACCAGTAATGCATTTTGTGGATAAAAGGACTGAAGTACTTTTTAATCTCAATATTTGAGTCACAAAGAAATGAAGAAAATAAAGTGCATGGAAGTGATGATTAGCAGAACGTTCAGATCTCAGACTGAAGAAACTTGCAATTCTTAGGAAAAAATACATCAAGAAGGAGGAGTTAGTTGTTTTTTTTTTTTTTTTTAAGTTGGTATAAACTATGCTTTCCTTATCTGTCTTTCCTTATTCTAGATCTTGATTTCTACTGCTTCTACAGAAGGGAAGAGCCCTTAAAAGCACTACAGTCCATTGTATGTCTGTAATTGAATAAACACAGTGGGAAGGAATCAGATCTGAATAAACACTTATCACTTAATGTTTAAATATTCCTAAAATATGTATTTAACATGCAAAAGGAACTTGCATTTAATTACACTAACTTGTTTTGAAAATATGTTAAGGCACTCTGAAACTCATGGTTAGGAAGTGGCCTGCATGCTTCAACATTAGACTTTCTCATTTGGAAATATGTTGGAAAAAAGCATGTAATAGATGCTGGTAATACAAATATTCATTATGAATTACAGTGTCAATTCATCATTGTGTTTTCTATGTAAATGCTCTTAATAGGGATATAGTGAATTATTTTTTTTTAGGAAAGTGTGTTGAATCTGTGTTTCTTGCCTGTTGTAGGTTATTAAGGACAGCAAACATTGCTTAAAGGTGTTGTAAACCGAGGAATGTGAATTTTATTTTTACCTTCGGTTTTCATTTCACTTGGGATTAGTTCCTGAAGGGCACTGTATATATTTATTACCGTGCAGAATGGGGTACGGCCACTTGTTACCATGTATCAACATACCATGAAGATATCTGAGGCAGGAAACAGGTTTTTATTAACGAGAAACCCAATTTGAAAGAGCTGAAAACATTTCTGCTCCAAGCCAACCTCCTCCTCAACACACAGAAAATCAGCCGCTCCCAGGCAAATTACAGTTTAAGACCAAATCCAGGGATTGCCCTTTATAGCTTATTTGTCCCTTGGGAGCTTCAGATAGCAGCGCACTCCATCCTCCAGCTCCAGGCTCGCTCTCTCTGGTGTACGCTCCTGAGGTCAGTGTCTGCACTGCCTCTCGCAGCTCTCCCTCCGACTGGTCTCTGGGGTGTGCTGCCAGATCACTCCAGATGGTCATGCAGGGAAAGCTCCATCTGTGAGGTCCTGGAGCCTGAGGCTGCAGTTGCTCCCAGGCTGGTGCTTCCGCGTGCTTTCAGACTCCCTGCACTTCTCTCAAGGCGAGAGAGTGGAAGCAGTCCAGGGTCCCTGTACTGTGATGCGCTGTGTCTCTGCATCTCAGGAAGAGAAGCATATGGTCCAGCATGGGACTCTGCCTCCGGAAGCTGACGTCTGACTGTGAGGCCTAAGTTCCAAACGGGACCAGTCTCTGTCAAACAAACTAGGCCTCTGTCCCTCCCTGTAAGCACGTCCCAACTGGGGATGTGAGGCAAGCCAGAGAACTGAATGCTTCCTGCCCAAGCAGAGCAGAACTCTGAGAGTGCTGAACCGAGACAGCTTTGAACTCCAAGAGCTGCTGCTCCACGCCTTTGTTTCAAAAAGGGCCCTCCCAAAGTCCCAGGTGCAGAAAGCCAGTGGGAGTGTCCAGCTTTTTAACCAATGGCCATGTTTGTCTTTGCCCCCGGTTCCAGGCCTGGACAGGAGTCTCCCGACACCCTGGTGGGGTTCAGCCCACCGCAGCTCACTCCAGAGATTTGTAGCCTGCGTCACAAGCTAGTAGCCCCAGCTGTGGTTTTAATCCCAAGGGCTCTCTGCCCCTCCTCCTGCTAACTGCACTGTGTTTATTTTAGCCTCTTTCCTCGCATTTTGCCTTTTTGGTCAGACCCTTCCTTTGCAGAAAGCAGGCTGCTTTTATTTGCCACCTTGGCTCCCTTCTAGGGGCAGGAAGGTGCTGGCTGTGGTGGATTGGGGCTCCCCAGGCTGGGACTCCTGGCTTTCTGGTAATCTGGGTGGACCTACCTTGTTACCTACTCACTGCTTTGAGTAACTGAAGAAAGTTGATACTAAGAAAAAAAATAACCATCTTTTTATTTCAGCAGTTAAGTTTGTTTGCATTTTCTTTCTGTTGCTTCTGCTTTATCAGTTGGAAAACAACTTTTTTCATAGGCAAAAAATTTCACAATAGAAAAACTAATTTGTGTGTACAGTGGACATAGTTCTATTGTACAGAATTAATATTATCAAGGGATATATGTAGGAAGTACTCTCATTTTTACTTAATGTGATCTAATGAAGAGAATACCCCATAATATCCTTCAAAAGTTGATACCTATTGTGATTGGAACATTTTGTGTTAGATGATTAATACACTATAGTAACAATTCACCAAGGGATGAGGCATACTGTACAATTAAAATTTATTTTCCTATGCTCTACCTGTTCAGTTCATTTTCTAAAAGTAATTGTATTTTAGTAGCAGCTGCTTTTGATAAACAGGTCCAATTTAGTCTGCATTGGGTATCCCTAAATTCCTACAGTTGTAGGAATAATAAACATAATAAACATTTTTCAGTTGTGTGTGTTTTGAACAATCATGAATCTGGAATATGAAGAAGTCATAAATAGATTTACTCAACAATTAGTGAACACCTATTTATGGCAAGTTTTCTGCACAGGGGAAGAGAATAGAATAGCTGCGAAGAACTCTTAAGGTTGAGTCTGGTTGCCACCATTTAACAGCATATGGCCTTCAGCAAATTGCTTAAATTTTCATTGTCTCAACTTCATCAAGAGGAGAGGAGTAGATAACTACCTTTCTCAGATTTTGTTGAGGCTCAGATTAGTTATTTAAGCCATTCTTAGTGCATGATGTATTTCATACACATTAAGGAATTATACAGAAATAGTGTGACAGGAATCCCACTCATCTGCATGACCGTGGGTCCCGGGAAGAGAATTCCCATGTCTGAGCTTGCTCCGTGGGAAAACACTCCTGTGAGGGCCAGCGTGAAATCATGCTCTTGAGAAGGGGGTTCTTTGAGGGGAAATTGAATTATTGAATTACCTTACAGGAACTTGCTATCTTGCTGACACCCTTCCCCCTGCTGGAGCCAAGAGATTATTATGCTAATTGTCGCCTGGGCACCCTTCCCCCTGTCGGAGCCAAGAGATTATGCTAATGGTTACCTGGAGACCCTTGCATAGTTAATGAATGGCCAT
Source organism: Micronycteris hirsuta (assembly GCA_004026765.1). Classification (NCBI taxonomy): domain Eukaryota; kingdom Metazoa; phylum Chordata; class Mammalia; order Chiroptera; family Phyllostomidae; genus Micronycteris; species Micronycteris hirsuta. Next base: position 86 of record PVJI01020861.1, on the reverse strand, counting down.
CCCCCTTTCTTCTATTTCCTGAGTTTTCTAAATAAAAATACCGGTTCTGCTTCGGGCGCGGCTTTTTCTTCCAAGAATACGGAAGG
>PVJI01020860.1:0-28161 GCA_004026765.1 Micronycteris hirsuta | reverse complement strand
TTTTTTTGCATGTAGCTGTCCAGATTTCCCAACACCATTTGTTGAAGGGGCTATTTTTACTCCATTTTATGCTTCTGCCCCCTTTGTCAAACATTAATTGCCCACAGAGACTTGGGTTTATTTCTGGGCTCTCTATTCTGTTCCATTGGTCTATCTGTCTGTTTTTATGCCAGTACCAGCCTGTTTTGATTATGGTGGACTTGTAATACAGTTTGATATCAGGAATTGTGAATCCTCCTGCTTTGCTCTTCTTTCTCAAAATTGCAGCTGATATTCGGGGCCATTTATGGTTCCATATAAATTTTTGAAGTGTTTGTTCCATATCTGTGAAATACGCCATTGGTACTTTGATAGGGATTGCATTGAATCTATAAATTGCTTTGGGTAGTATGAACATTTTGATGATGTTAATTCTTCTGATCCATGAACACAGTGTATGTTTCCATTTGTTTGTGTCTTCCACAATTTCTTTCTTCAGTGTCGTATACTTTTCTGAGTACAGGTCTTTTACCTTCTTGGTTAGGTTTATTCCTAGGTATTTTATTTTTCTTGTTGCTATATCAAATGGGATTTTTTTTCCCCGATTTCTGCTTCTGGTGTTTTATTGTTGGTACACAAAAATGCCTTTGATTTCTGGATATTGACTTTGTATCCTGCCATCTTGCCAAATTCATTTATTAGGTCGAGTAGTTTTTTGGCTGAGTCTGAAGGATTTTCTATGTACACTATCATGTCATCTGCAAACAATGACAGTTTTGTTTCCTCCTTTCCAATTTGGATGCCTTTTATTTCCTTTTCTTGTCTGATTGTTGTGGCTAAACTTCCAATACTGTTTTGAATAGAAATGATGATAGTGGGAAACCTTGTCTTGTTCCTGATCTTACTGGGAAAGATTTTAATTTTTGCCCATTGAGTATGATGTTGGCTGTAGGTCTCTCATATATGGCCTTTATTATGTTGAGGAATGCTCCCTCTGTTTCCACTTTGCTCAGTGTTTTTACCATAAATGGGTGCTGTGCCTTATCAAATGCTTTTTCCACATCTATTGATATGATCATGTGGTTTTTGTCTTTGCTTTTGTTTATGTGACGTATTACATTTATTGATTTGCAAATATTGTACCATCCTTACATCCCTGGGATGAATCCCACGTGGTCATGGTGTATGATCTTTTTAATGTATTGCTGGATGTGATTTGCCAATATTTTGTTGAGGATTTTAGCATCTATGTTCATCAACGATATTGGCCTGGTTTTCTTTCTTTGTTGTGTCTTTATCTGGTTTTTGGATTAGGATGATGCTGACTTCATAGAAAGGGTTTGGGAATCTTCCATCATTTTGGATTTTTTGGAATAGTCTGTGAAGGATAAGGGTTAGCTCTTCCTTAAATGCTTTGTAGAATTCTCCTGTGAAACCATCCAGTCCAGGGCTTTTGTGTGTTGGGAGTTTTTTTTATTACTGCTTCAATTTCACCTGCTGTTATGGGTTGGTTCAGGCTCTCTGCTTCTTCTTCATTGAGTTTTGGAAGATTATATTTTTCTAGAAATTTGTCCATTTCACCTAGGTTTTCAAATTTCTTGGCATACCAGTTCTTCATAGTAGTTTCTTACAATCCTTTGTACTTCTGTGGTATCCATTGTAATCTCTCCTTTTTCTTTTCTGATTGTGTTTATTTGGGTCCTCTCTCTTTTTTTCTTGATGAATATGCTTAAAGGCTTGTCGATTTTGTTTATCTTTTCAAAGAACCAGCTCCTGAATTCATTGATCCTTAGAATTGTGCTTTTAGTCTCTATGTCATTTAATTCTGCTATAATCTTGGTTATTTCCTTCCTTCTACCTGCTCTGGGCTGTCTTTGTTGTTGTTCCTCGAGTTCTTGTAGGCGTAGGGTTAGGTTATTTATTTTAAATATTTCCATCTTTTTTAGGTAGACTTGTATTGCTATGAACTTCCCTCTCAGGACTGCCTTAGCTGTGTCCCATAAATTTTGGATTGTTGTGAGTTCATTTTCATTTGTTTCGAGAAACTTTTTGATTTCTTCCCCAATCTCATTCTAGACCCATTCATTGTTTAACAGCATACTATTCAATCTCCATGAGTTTGAGTGTTTTGGGGGTTTTTCCTTGAGATTGGTTTCTCGTTTCAGACCCTTGTAGTCAGAGAAAATGCTTGATATGATGTCAATTTTTTTGAATTTGTTGAGGCCTGTTCTATGGACATTTGAAAAGAATGTGTATTTTGCTTCTTTAGGATGAAAAGTTCTATATATATCAGTTAAGTCCATTTGATCTAGGGCATTGTTCAATGCCACAATATCTTTGCTGATATTTTGTTTGGAAGATCTGTCCATTTTTGACAGTGGGGTGTTAAAATCTGCTACTATAAGTGTGTTGCTATCAATATCTTTCTTAAAGTCCTCCAAGGTTTTCTTTATGTATTTGGGTGCTCCTATGTTGGGTGCATATATATTTACAATGTTTATGTCTTCTTGAGGGAATCTTCCCTTGAGTATTATGAAGTGGCCTTCTAGGTCTCTTTGTAGCCCTTTTTTTGAAGTCTATTTTGTCTGATATGAGTATTGCTACCCTGGCTCTTTTTTTCTGTCCGTTTGCTTGGAAAATTTGTTTCCAGTCCTTCACTTTCACTCTGTGTAGGTCTTTTGACCTGAGGTGGGTCTCTTGTAGGCAGCATATGTGTGGGTCATGCTTTCTTAACCATTCAGCTATTCTATGTCTTTTGATTGGAGCGTTTAATCCATTTACATTTAAGGTGATTATTGATAGTTACGTATTCATTGCCAATTTTTTTTGTACCTATGTTCCTCCCTCTCTCTCTTTTCCTTCCTTTCCTTAAAACAGTCCCTTTAGCATGTCTTGCAGAGCTGGTTTGGTGGAGGTATATTCTTTTAGATTTCTTTTATCTGGGAAGTTCCTTATTTGGACTTCTATCTTGATTGAGAGCCTTGCTGGGTAGGGTAGCCTTGGTTGCACGCCTCTGGTTCTCATTACTTGGAATATTTCTTGCCATTCTCTTCTGGCTTGGAGCATTTCCATTGAGAAGTCAGCTGCTAACTTTATTGGGGCTCCCTTATATGTTACTTACTGTTTCTCCCTTGCCGCCTTTAAGATTCTCTCTTTATCTTGGGATTTTAATTATGATGTGTCTTGAAGTGGGCCTCTTTGGGTTCCTCTTGACTGGGACTCTGTGTTTCCTGGATTGTGTGACTTTTTCTCTCATCAGATTAGGGAAGTTTTCCATCATTACTTTTTCAAACAGGTTTTCAATCCCTTGCTCTTCTTCTTCTCCTTCAGGTATCCATATTATATGGATATTATTATGTTTCATGTTGTCCTGCATTTCCCTTAATCCCTCTTCATTCTTTCTGAGCCTCTCTTCCTCTTCTTGCTCTTTCTGGGTATTTTTTTCTACCTTGTCCTCCAGTTCACTGATCCCATCCTCTGCTTCATCAAGCCTGCTTTTGAATCCTTGTATAGTGTTATTCAGTTCAGAAATCACATTCTTCATTTCCTCTTGACCCTTGCTGATAGTTTCTATTTCCTTTTTCATGTTGACATAGTTTTCAGTGAGTTCATTGTAGTTTCCCTGTAGTTTCTGGTAATTCCCTATGAGCTCATTAAGCTTCCTGATAACCAGTGCTTTGAACTCAGTATCTGATAGTTGATTTGCCTCTATTTCATTTATCATTCCTTCTGTGGCTTCCTCCTTTCCTTTCATTTGGGTATGGTTTCTTTGTCTTCCCATTTTTTGTGAGGCTCTTCTTGTCAGCCTCTGCTTCTTAAATTGATCTGTCCTGACTCCCTGGGTTTATGGTATGAACTTCTATGGTAGGATACCTGTGAGATTCGGTGGTGCAGTCTCCTTAATCTCCTGAGCTCACTGGTCTTGGACTGTTGTTTATGTTGTCTCTCTGTATGTCTTTGGGTTTTAGTTGTTGTTGGGTCTTTCTTTGGTGGATCTTTTCCTCCAGCTGGTTAACTGAGGGTCACTCCGTCCACCACGCCTTGTATTCTGTTGTGCAGGTGTGGACAGGTTGTGTTGAAGCTGATTCTTCTGTGTGAACAAGGTTTTGAGGCTTCTCTCTCACTCTTGTTCAGTTGTTTGTTGTGGGTAATTTCTCCACCAATTGGTTGTATTTCCAGGTCAGTCCTGGATTGAGGTTAGTGTGGGTTCCACTTCTTCCTTCACCTTCTTCCGTTGTTTTGTGTTGGTGGTTCCTTTGTTGGTAGATTTCCTCTTCCAGCAGGTGTACTGGTGCTCACCACTCCCACTTTGCAAGTTCTCTGGAGTAGCAAAGTGAAATCTGTCTCACTGTCTCTGTTTTTGGGGATGACCACTGTTTGGGTCTAATTCTGGTCTTTTCACATCTCTAGTTTTTAATGTCTCACCTGTGGGAAAAGAAGAGAAAAAAAAGGAAAGGAAGGAAGGGAGAAGGAATAAAATAAGTAAAAGAAGGAAGGAAGAAGGAGTGAAGAAAAAGAGAGAAAGAAAGTAAGAAAGAATTTTTAAAAAATAAGAATGAAGAAAGAAGGAATAAAAAAGAAAGAAGGAAAGAAAGGAAGAAGGAATTAAAACAAAATTTTTTTAATTTAAAAAAAAAGAGGGAAGGAACAAAGAATAATAAAGGAAAGGAAGGAAGAAGGAATTAAAAAAGAAAGAAGGACAGAAAGGAAGAAGGAATTTTTTTTTAAAAAAGCCTTCTGCTGGCTTTAATCCTTTCGGGCCTGTTCTTCTGGTCTTCCTGGCTGCATCAGGCTGGGGAGGTATTAGTTTCACTTTTCTCCCTTCCTGACTTGCACTCTTCGCTGTTGTCCAGCCTCCAGCCCAGTTCCTAGGTGCTCTTCTGCACCCAGCCTAGGCCTTTAATCCACCAGTTGTGCTGTCCTTGAGGTTCATCAATTAGGGGCAACTCACACACCGCCTTCTTGTTCTTTGCTGACCTAGATGCTTCAGATTCTCAGCGCCCCTTCTGGGTAGTTTAGCCCCCACACTGAGTCAAGTCTTTCCGCGGACTGCAGCTCCCCTCCTCAGGGTGCTTCCACCTATCTCCTACAGAGCCAGTTGGCCCTGCTGGGCTCTGGGGCTGGGTGGGAGGCACTCCGTCCCCAGTGCCCCGCGTGTGAGCTCCGTGGACCTGTATGCACTGTCCCGGTGCTTCTGTAGTGTGCGTGGGTGGGCCCCCCTGGGCCACTGATCACCAGTGTGCACCGACCCAGGGGCTGCAGAGGGGCAGTAGCGTAGGAGGCGAATTGTGGAGAATTCCCCAAACAGCCATGGAGTGCCTCTTTTTTTCTCTGTTTTCTTTTTGAAAAATTCTTCCCATTTAAGCCCACCAGTCCAAACAAGCACCTGGCCTTTCACACAGCCCAGCCTGGCTCTCTCCCAAGAATCTTGCAGCAGACCCGGCAGGTGTCAGGCCTGGGGCTGCAGCCTGCCCTGGTCCCCGTGCTGGTCCCGGGGACCTTATTGTCCTAAAGCACTCTCCTTACCATCCAATCATTCAATGTCCCCTATAATTTTTGGTCTCCAATCTTCATTTATACTGGAATACCGTTGGCTGTTCACTCTGTTCCTCAGAAGATCAGCTAGGTATTTCACCAGTGGGCAGGGGGAAGTGGACTCCACTCCCACCTATCTTGCCTCCATCTTCTCTCTCTTGCAACAATTTAATCCTGCTATTACAGCATGAAAGCAGACATAAACCAAACATAAATGAAGAACATTGCTGTGTTCCAACAAGAGAGGTAGCAAGCTTCATTTGTTCTGTGTGCTGTAGTTTGCTAACTTACAGGAAGTAGAATGTAACCCTTCAAATAAAAAAAATGGCGCTATTATTTAAAGATGACATTATTAGACTGCCCATCTTTTCCCTAATATGACTTCTCTCAATTCTTCCTCCATGCTAAGGATGAGAAAAATCCCTTTTCAGTCTAATTAAAAAGCTCTTTGTCCTATTAGTCTACATTCACAATGATTAATAAAAAGATGATTAAATATGTATGTTTATGCATTCCTTTATTTAATCTTAAAGTAGTTATCACATAGCAAGCATCTTGCTAAATACTAGTGTTACCTCTATGGTCAGAGAACTTGAGTGTATAAATACCTCAGATCTCATTGACTGAACTATAAGCATCACTTAGAGTCAAAGGAAATAATGTATCTGTGGGTAGTCAAGGACTGACTGCATAAGCAAACATAAATTAGGTATATAGTTCATAGAAATGTTGCAAGTCAATGTGAGTAAAGCTTTACTATATAAATACTCACTTAAAAAACCCATATTTATTAATTAAATAAATTTGGTCTATAATGCTTTTAGTCTGGGCTTGCCAAATTTGTTAATCCTTGGAAGACATATGTGTGTGGGTAGAAAGGGATAAATCAGAAAGTCCCATTCATGGTGTCTAATAATCTATATGTGCAGATGTCTCCATCTAACTTTGCAATTAGATTCTAGGTCTATTCTTGGCATATTACCAGGTTCCCAATAGGCATTATGACAGAGGCAGTTTACTATTACTAGTTCCTCCTTCTTTCCCTTAAACACACATCTTGTCTCTAGGCTGAGTGAGGCTGGAAGATGGATGGGAGTGGCCTCTCAGAGGAAGCCAGGAGTGAGTCGGAATCTGTGAAACTTCTAGACTCTCAAGATAACAGCAAGAGTTTTTTTGTTATTTTGGGTATCATTCTGGTCTATAAAGGCCAGCACTGGTAATCACTTGATGTCTCCATGTAATCTGGTACTTTAGGGAAAAAGAAAAAACCAACTTTCCCTAGTCTCTAAGTAGTAGGTGCACTCTGATCAGTTGTACATTTTAGAATAAATACTGCAGTGTGTAGGAATGTTTAGAGCCTAGGAAACCAGAGGCAAAGACACCAGTATGAAGGCTACTAGGTAGGAGATGACAAAAACCTGAACTAAGGCAATTGCTGCCGGAGATTTTGGGAAAAGGAATCAATTGCAGAGATGTTCTGAATATAGAACAGAAAGGCCATGGGAGCATACTGGGCACAAACAGAAGCCTTCACTCCTATTTGGGTAGTTAATGGTGCTGCTATTCACTGAAATGTGAGGCTATAGGTGGTACGTATGCTGTGGAAAGAATATAGTGAGCTCAATTTTAATCAAGCGGAGATGCTGGCATCCAACCATCTAGTCAACAGCTGGAAATACAAATCTGGAGCTCAGAAATGAGATCAGGAATATGATCTACAGATTTAGAAATCAGATGATGTTTCAAATCTTGGGTGTGGAGGAAATCACCCAGGAGGACTACGGCCAGTGAAAAAAGAATGAAACCACAGGTGGAACCATGGGGAAAAAACAAAGTTAGAGGACAAAAGGAGGAAGAAGAGCCTATAAAGAAAACTGAGTCACAACAAACAGAAGAATGTGCTGTCGTGGAAGCCCAAGAAGGGAAAGGTTTTGACTTTCAAAATTTATCCATGAGACTTAGTAATCAGAAAAATGAGAAGCAGTTAGTGAATGTTCAATATTTATTGTAAGCTATTCGAGAGAAATCAGAAGAGGGTGAGCTATTAATATTCCTTTTTTTTTAATCTTTGCCCAAGGATATGTTTGTTAATTTGAAAGAGAGAGAGAGAGAGAGAGAAGTGGGGAGAGAAAGGGAGACAGAGAAACATTAATACAAAGAGATTGATCGGCTGCCTTCCGTATGGGCCCCAACTGGGGATCAAATCCACAACCTTGGCATGGGCCCTGACTGGGGATTGAGCCCACAACCTTTTGTTGTACAGGACAATGTTCCAAACAACTTAGCCACCTGGCCAGGGCTACTCATATATATTTTTTAAATTTGTGTTCTGCCATTTCTCCAGATGCTAACTATTCCTCAAAGGGGTTGAAGGATAAATGGTGTAGCAGCTGCTGCTGAGCAGGAGGGACAGAGCAGTACCACACACATCTTTCTACCCTCCACCTACATCCTTCCTCACAACCTCTTGTTCTCTCTGTTCCCTGTGCTCTGCAGCTGTTAGCCAGTTTGCAGAGTTCTCCAGAGTCATCTCACCTAATACCAAGCCACATGTACTCTTAGTTCTTTTCTGGGTCTCTTCTACCCTTCTAGAAATTCTCTAGGCTGGATGATGAAAATGTGTATCTGAAAATGAATGCAAAATGGCTCTTGTAGGTTTAGGCAGCTACTGTGAGGTGTGTGCATGTGCATGTGTGCACACTCATATGTGTTAAGAGAACATGCCAAGAGAAAGGGAGAAGGCATGACAGTGCTGGATAAGAAAAAATAAGGTGCATCTAGAACACAACATCAACTAATTATTAATAGTAATGCATAGTAATATATTACAGCTATAAAAATGAGATACAAAGAAAAGGTGGCTTTTAAGGTATCTCTTTAGAGTCCTTTTTGTACCATCTTAACTCATCAAAAGCTCAAAATTTATTTTTTACATTCAACATCTGGCATCTGGATATTAGTTGCCCACAAGTATATATCTGATTGATGAGCCATGCAAGAAAATGCTATCAACTGCTTATTAGAGAGATGACCAGGCAAAGAAGTGAAAAATACCCTTTACAGTTCTCTCAAAATATGAGGCCATACAATGGGTATCAGGCAGTTGAAAATACATTAGAGCTAACACTATTTATTTCCCTGCACAGATGAGCCACCTGCCTCTCATCGGCCCCAGATTTGGATCATCGTAGGGTGCACAGTGTTTGTCCTCTGTGTTTTCTGTGCTGCTGCTTGCTATGCAATCCGAAGATGCCGACCCAACAGTAGTAAGTGCTATCATACTATCATCTTGGAAGCCAAAACTCTGTTAGTATGGTTTAGCATCTCTCTGAGATTTTAGGCTATTCTCATTTTTAGAAAGCCTATGGAAACTTTAGTGTCTCTTTTCCTTGGCTCAGCAAGTCCTGTTCATTCACTAGACAGACGTTTCTTTGGCACCTGCTGTGTGCCTGGCACTCTACCAGACACTCTACCAGACACTGGACTTACGAAGGGAAGAAATCACTGCCCTCAAGACACTAAATTCTAATTTAATCCTTATATTTCCCCCCTAACTTTGTAATATTTTTTGGAATCACCAAGGCTTGCTTAATCATACGAAAATGTTTCTGATGCAATGTGATATTCTAATCTTCAATTTGGAATTTGAGAAAAATCATAAATGACAGGAATGGGGGTAAGAATGCGTTTCTTGGAGGAGGGTTAGACGTACTAATGAAACTGAGAAACTACATGGCCACAAGTGATTTTACCAATTCTCAATTCTTCAGAATACATTTTTGGATGAAAGATCAGGAATGGTTGAGGAAAGAAGACATATCCAGGATATTTTTCCCTATGAGTTTAAAAGTTTGGCCTTACACATATGCTACTATCAGTCTCTATGAAATGAAGAGGAAATGCCAGGCCAGAGCTAAGACCATAGTCACCATGGAGTAACCACTTTTCTTGGAGTAGAAATCATGTACACTGAGAAAAGAAAATGGGAAAACCAACCTCTGCTGATTTTGCCAACCTTTAGCACAAAAAAGGTCAAAGGTCAAGGAAATCACTAGAGACTCTTTCCTATGAACAATTCAACCCATGGGTAGGATGAAAAAGGTCTGGTGGCTCAAAGATGTTTCTAATACAGACTGCCCAGCTTTATACCTCTGGTATAAAGAAGTTCAGGTTTCCCATTCTTAGTACTATAGACATTTGGGGCTGAATAATTATTTGTTTTAAGGTGCTATTCTGTGCATTATAGCATATTTAGAAGCATCTCTAGCTCTACTCACTTTATACCAATAGCACCCCTTGCCCCAGTAGTGACAACCCAAAATGTCCCCTGTTGGGAAGGGGAGTGGAGTAGAAATCACCCCCCAGTTTAAAAACTGCTGCTCTCATTCTAAGCCAGTCTGACGACTTGCGGAAATATATGGGCACAATTTAAAGGAAACTCACATATGTAGGAAATACTTATTGTTTGTGTTTATCTGCAAGGATGTGCTGCGAGGATGTGCTGCGAGAGGAGGAATGAGGAGAGCATAGAAATGGGAAGGATCTCTCCCATCTACTCAAGACCTGCAAACGCATCAGAATGAACAGAACATCTGGAGGTAGCTCCTTTTAGCCCTTCTTTACCAATGTAGGACATGTGAGATCATGGGCATCAGGAGGCACAAGGTTTTATTCCTCTCAGTATCAAATTGAAGAGCTTCTACCTCTTACCTCACTTTCTTAAAAACCTCATTCAGATTACTCTAAACAGATGATTGGCATCTCTCTCCTCTCCCCACATACAATTTGCTTATTTTAATCTCTTTTGTTGTTCCATCCTGCCATTTTGAAATGTTCCCCTCTTGTCAGCCAATTCACTGTCTTTCATTATCTGCAAAACACTACTTTCTTAAGTTCATTTTGAAGTAATATTTCTGGTCTAACTCCTTATTCTGACCATCTCTTTTTCCTTGTAACCCCCAGTACTGATGAACAAATTCATGTCTCCTATGAGTCACTGTGTACTAACTCAGTAACATCTTCACTGTTCTCTGCCAACACAGTCACAAAGCCAAATTTCATAAAGAATTATTTCTGCATGTAATTTCCCATCCCCAAATTCAAAAGAGCCCTCAGTGCCTATAGGAAAACCTTCAAAACTTTTAACTTTCCACTGTGCAGTTGATCTCTTCAGTCTAAACATCTTCAGTCCTTTCCATTGTTCTTCAAATGGCAGTTTCCAGAAGCTTCAGGTAAAAACACTAGATGTCAATAAATGGAGTCCAACACTTTAGCTTTGGTCTGGCTGATTCTATGTACAATGGAATAATTGCCATCTGGGGTCTGGAATGGTTTTTCTCTTAAGGGAGTCTAAGATAGCATCAGCGTTTGTGAGTCACAAAGTTAACATATCAATTTTGTGTTATCATAAAACCCCATGGTCTTTTGTATAAAAAAAAAAAAAAAACATTGGAACATTGGAATTCCAAAGACTGATACTGTTACTGTAGACAGTCACTGGGGATACTGGGGAGTCTTCTCTATTGGCCAATGAGGCAGCAGGAGGAGGTTTTTACACTGAGTGGTCTTACCTATCCCTGGGTCCAGAGATTCTTACTCTAGTAAAAGAAGGAGGTCAGGAATGGTGGAAAACCTTTATGCAAAGGAGAAGGATTGCTGTTTTGGAAGGTTGGCATACTCAGTGTCTAGGGGATAGCACTGCTGAACAAATCAAGCTGGTAGAGTGCTTCATGTTTCAAGAGATGATATTTCAAATGGGCTTCCAAAGTGAGAACTATTGGCAGACAAACAATCATGTATTTAGTTAGTGGTATGGCTAGTAGATAGGGGAAACTGTAGTGAATTCAGAAACTAGAGACACTAAATGATCCCCATGATCTAATCCTGAGCAGGTCTTTGCAGGGCACACCCAACAGCAGGATAAATTTGCCAAGGAAACCATTGTCTGGGAAATGCAGGATAAAACAAAAAGCAACATTGTTATTTCGTTTTGGGAAGTGCTCTACCTTTCCAAAAGAAGAATTTTAAGTTTTCTTCAGGAGTGCAGGTCCAGCTTTCTCTTTCAATAACAACAGCAGCAGCAAGATCCAAGTCTTCCTCAGGTGGCGCCTGCTTTATCCGTGTGTGGTAGATCCAAGGCTTGGTTCCTGTGAGCTTTAGGGAAGAGTGTGTTGCCAGGAGGATGTCATAGGGGTTGGTCCATTGCTTAGCTAACTGCTGTTGAGGACCTTGAGTCTTCCAGGTCTTTAGAAAGATTCTGTCTCCTGTGGAATGGGCATAAGGACTCATCAGATGAGTAGATAGCTGCAATGAGCAAACTTGTGCAAAGTTGTTAGTGCTTGCCCTAATGTTGTACAATTTTTTTATTTTTGATTCACATCCTGAATCTAAAGAGGGTATTCCTAAAACAGAATCTTGTAAGGGTCTCCCATAAACTATTTCAAAATGGCTTAACTTAAGCCTGCTTCAGGGTGCTACCCTAACCCAGAGCAAGTCAACAGGGAGTGTCTGATCCATTTTAAAAGTGTTTCCTGGCATATTTTCACCAGGGTATTCTTTATTGTGGGATTCATTTTCTTAGTCTTCCCGGTAGATTGGGGTCTCCAAGATGCACGTAGTTTCCATTGAATCTGTAGTGCCTGTCCTATCTTCTGGGAGATTTCAGAAGTGAGTGACAGTCCATTGTCACTTTGAATGATGTAAAGAAGTCCAAACCTAGGGATTATTTCTTTGAGTAGAAGTTTTGCTACTTCAGTTGCCTTCTTGGTTCTAGGGGGTATGCCTCTACCATCCAGAAAAAGTGTCTACAAAGACTAATAAAAATTTAAAGTTTCCTATGGTTTCAGGCATCTGTGTAAAGTCAACTTGTCAGTCTTCAAATGGGCATATCCCTTTATATTGTACTCCCTTTCTTGTTGGGAAATGTTTTGTCTTAGGATTGTTTTTGACACATATATGACAAGCTTGCGTGATCCTCTGGATGGTCCTTTATAAATGAGGGCCCTTCAAATGTGGTCTCATGAGGTCCATTAAAGCATTCCATCCATAATTGCTCCCTTCATGTGGGTGTTTGAGGATGGGATATACCACGAGTGTTGATCTTCCATATAGAATTAGGGTCCATGCTAGAGAATCCCCATTCACGGGCCCATTCCTCTTGCTCTGTGTAGTGGGGTTTAAATTCTAACAAGTCCAGGTGGAGAATTAAAGCCCCAAGAAGTGGTGGCTCTCAGGCAGCTTGCCTTGCTGCTTTATCGGCAGTTTGGTTTCAGTGGCCTGTTTGGTTACTCTTCCTCTGGTGTCCTGGGCAGTGCACTGTGGCACTCTGGTTCAGTTAATTCGCTGCCTCTAGCAATTTAAAAATCTCCTCTGCATGTTTAATGTCTTTATTTCCTGAGGTTAAGAGCCCTCTTTCTTTCCATATTGCCCCCTGGGCATGGACTACCATGAAAGCGTATTTAGAGTCAATGTAGACGTTCACATTATTTCCCTGGGACAACTCTAAGGCTCTGTCGAAGGCTCTCAGTTCAGCCTTTTGCACTGAGGTTGCTATCACTTTTGGCTTCTATCACTTTGTTTATGGTGACTACTGTGTCCCTGGCTCATTGCCAAACATTTTCCATGAAGCTGCTTCCATCTGTATGTAATTCCCAGTTGGGTTCTATCAGCAGCTGGTCCACTAGATCTGGTCTGCTGGAATAAACTTGGTCAATGATTTCCAACCAGTTATGCTGGAGAGCTGATGCCTCCCTCTGAGTCCATAAGTAAGGTGCCTGGGTTTAAGGTAGTGATGGTTTGTAAGGTAACATTGGGGTTGTCTAATAAATGGCCTGATATTCTTCCATGTGCCCTGCTGTCAGCCAATACCCTCCCTTCTAACATTTCTCTTTGAGGGTTTCTATCCTTTCTATTTTTCCTTTTGAGTTTTGTGCAGTCCTTTCTCCAATGGCCCTCCTCCTTGCAATAGGCACATTGGCTGGCACCTAGTGGGACATTCCCTTTTCCATCCAGGTCCCACTTCTCCTTCCGCTATCCCCATGTTCTTTCTAAGAAAATGGTGGCCTGCTTTAATTACTTTATTTCCTAGGCATGGTAAAATGTAAGGACTATGTCCATCAGATGGGAGGGAGGGATTCATTTCCAATGCCCCATCTAAATGTCAGAGCTTCCTTCTGCTATCTGGGGCACTTTTTCCAATAAAAATCATGTTTATCATCTGGACATTTTCTGGTACCTGTGGGTCAAGCATCAATGTGTTTTTGATAGGCCTGATAGATACTTTACAAAAATTCAGAAGGATCTTCAATTGGTTTCTGTTGAATGGTGCATATTATATTCAGGCTCTTTTGTTTAGGAAGCAGCTACAGAAGATAAGACATTTATCCATTTACCCTACTAAGATTACAAGAGTCCAGAGTTTTGAAGGAGGGAATTGTTACTGTAGACAGACAGTAGGAACACTGGGGAACCTCCCCTATTGGCCAAGATAGTGGCAGGGGGAGGTTCTTACACTAAGCTTGCACAAAAAGCTAGCAAGATGAATGGATAGAGCCCCTAGGAACAACAAAAGCAAGCGTGATAACTGGATAGAAAGAAGGTTCTCTTTTCCCTATTATAAGAAGTGCAGGTTTGAGTAGGAAAGGAAATGGTCTTTGAGACAAGAGTCAACCATTCTCCCAGGTCATGCAGCACCTGAAAAAAACATCTTTCTTTTTGCACCAGCAACTGCCTCATGAATGGTTTTTGTTGCAGCAGACAGCCGAACCTCCATTTGTTCAGGTACAATATCAGGTCCACAGTGGTTTATAGCCTCCATAAAGAATTCAATTTTGTCCTGGCTTGTGTAGCTCAGTGGATTGAGTGCGGGCTGGGAACCAAAGGGTCCCGGTTCGATTCCCAGTCAGGGCACATGCCGGGGTTGTGGGCCAGGTCCCCAGCCAGGGCCATGTGAGAGGCAACCATACATTACTGTTTCTCTCCCTCTCTTTCTCCCTCCCTTCTCCTCTAAAAATAAATAAATAAATAAAATCTTTAAAAAAAAAAAAAGAATTCAATTTTGACTTGCAAAAGTTAGGGTGACATCAGCATAAGAAATGAGAGTCTACAGAGTTATCTTTCAAAGCAAAAGATGAAATATAATACCTGAGACTTATATAATAGGTTATGTTTTGCAAAAGTATTATTTCATTTCGTTTGAGAAAAATCTCTACAAGCAAGATTTTCTATCTCCATTTGATGGAAGATAAATGCAAGGATCCCAGAGGTTAAGTTATTTGCCAAGGTCAGACAGATGAGAAAAAGCATGACTCAACCTGAACTTTAATCTCAGGTTTCTTTACAACACTGCCTGTACATATTTTCCTCACAACAGTCTCTCAGTTTCCTATCCTATTTTCTTTTCATTTCGACTTCTTGCTCACTCCTCACTCTTTTCTGGGATGCTCCCTAACCAATTCTGCAACAGTGTCTTAGAATTTACCTGACATTCCTTCTGTCTTAAAAGTCTTCTGCTCAGTCAGCTGACGCTAAATAATGAAGCTGTGAATCCAGTCTTCTACACAGGACCTTCTGTGGCTATTCTGTCCAATTCAAGCAGTTCTGCCTCTGAACTGCTGTAGCAATGTTACCTCCAGTATATCGTATTCCAACCTGGGTTGACTTTCATGTGCCATGTCTTACATTCTTTACCAAATTGTAGGCTTATGAGAAGAACAACCATGCTTGATACATCTTTGTTTGTCCCACAGATAGAAGAGTGCTTTGATCAAGAATGTTTGATTGTTTGGTGATAGCTGGTGCTAAATAGTTGCCTGATATTTCATGTACTAAAAGTTGTCAAACTATCCTAAGTTTTCTCTTAATTTAGGCTTCCTTTTACAGTCTTTAACCACCAAGATTTATATATTTATAGTCTCAAGTCAGGAACACCCCATGTAATAAAAAATATTTTTAAAATGTATTTAAAATTTTTATTTAAAAAAATTTTAATACTTTCCTCCTTTGGTAATTTAGTATTTGAAGTATTTATTTAGTTAGTTTCTGTCTGGAAAGTATGCAGCCATGCAATATGAAAAATAGAGACCTTTATTAAAGAAGATACAACATACATTTCTTGAAATGTATGTTGTATCTTCTGTACACAGGACAATGCAGCCTCAGTCCCCTTCGAAGAAGCCACTGTGGGACCTCATACAGCTCTGCCAGCATGTCTCCCACTGTTCCAAGCACTCTGCAAATTCTTTTGTTGGAATCACCATCAGAAGCTGTGGAACAAATGTTTGCCACAACATATTTCATCCCAAGATCCTGCGTCAAAATCTCAGACACGGTAGTTTTTGGAATCATCA
The DNA here is from genome assembly GCA_004026765.1 of Micronycteris hirsuta. NCBI lineage: Eukaryota > Metazoa > Chordata > Mammalia > Chiroptera > Phyllostomidae > Micronycteris > Micronycteris hirsuta. The sequence continues at coordinate 12,301 of PVJI01020860.1, read as the reverse complement.
GATCAGCTTCTAGTTCTCTCACTGTCAGTCCTGATATTTGTTGATTGCAGCCACACGTGTTCAACAAGCAGGTGTTCTGCTTGTTGCAAGCCTTCCAGAACATGGATGACTTGAAACAGATTCTCAATTATCTTTGAAGCATTCACACCACACGTTTATTCGCAGTGTACTCATTGCGTTGTCCCCAAAATCCATCCGAATCATCCAAATAGTTTTTGTGGAGGAATGTTCAAGATTAACACAAAATTTTATGCAGATTCGTTGCTCTACTCAGTCATTTTGAATGTGATGGCCACACAGCACACATGCTCGCTGAATGGCATCTACCACCCCCACTGACTAGTACAGTGAAGTTGTTATTGTTCGCACATGTGCATTCCAGCCCACTCTCCTTGACTGCCAGGTTACATGGATGTCGCACAAATTGTTCTTGTTATATTAACAATAGTTGGACTTTTTTTCCAGATAGACCTCATACACCTGTATGAGGATAACGGAAATATTATTGGTGTTTTAGCCAGTATTGCATTTTTCATTGTGTTTTCATTTGTTGTTCACCCACTTTTCCATCAGGTTCAGAAGAAAGTAGGCTTATCCCAAACTAATTTGCTCTGACATGTAGGAGGAACAACTTAGAAACTAAACTGTCCCTCTCCAACCTAGCTATTGCTTTAAATCTTCAAAGGGATAGTTTAGTTTAAAAATTCACATTCTACTGGTTCATATTGGACTGACAGTGTCCTTAAATGGTTTTATGCCAGTTTAACCTCATTTGTAAAATATTTATGAGAAAGTTCTAATTTAAGATATATTTAAAAAAATCTTGGTGTGCGGGGCCATGTGCAGACCCGCGTGTGGCGCAGGCAAGGACACTCCTGAGAATGAACAGCCGCTGCCGTGTGAGACGCTTACTTCTGTCTGTGTCTTAGTCTCCGCCGCTGCGGGCCGGCTCAGACACCGAAGACATCGTTATCGCTGTGGTGAGTCTGGTCATCTTGCCAAGTGTTGTGGTCTTCAGGAGGAAGCCTGCTATAACTGCAGTCAAGGTAGCCACATTGCCAAGGACTGCAAGGAGACTAAGAGAGAGTGAGAGCAATGCTGCTACAACTGTGGCAAACCAGGCCATCTGGCTCGTGACTGTGACCATACAGATGAGCAGAAGTGCTATTCTTATGGAGAATTTGGACATATGCAAAAAGACTGCACCAAAGTGAAGTGCTATAGGTGTGGGGAAACTGGTCTTGTAGCCATCAACTGCAGCAAGACAAGTGAAGTCAACTGCTACCGCTGCGGTGAATCAGGCACCTTGCACGGGAATGCACAATTGAGGCCACAGCTTAATTATTTTCCTTTTTCTGATTGATAGTTGTATTATTTTTTCTGGATCCTCTTCACTGGCCAAAGATTGGCAGATAGAGGCTGCTCTCAGGCCAGTGAGCTTTCCTTGCCATGAGGAAAAGGAGGAAAGCGGTGGAAAAAAAGTTGACTTTCTGCATCTAACTACAAAAAAAAGTTTATGTTTAGTTTGGTAGAGGTGTCATGTATAATGCTTTGTTAAAGAACCCCCTTTCCTTGCCACTGGTGAATAGGAATTGATGAGTGGGAAGAGTTGAATCAAACCAGTAAGTCCGTTTTAGGTTTCTTGAATATGTTCACATGTAGAAGGTAAAAACCAGTTCTGGAAGCGTCTGTGAGCTTCCATAAATAACTTTAATTTTAGCATAATGATGGCCTTGGATTGTCTGACCTCAGTAGCTATTAAATAACATCAATTAACATCTGTATCAGGCCCTACATAGATCATACAGTTGAGTGGGAGTAAACAAAATAAAAAGATAAATGTGCATTTAACATCTGTGAGGAAAATTGGGATAAAAGCCTAAGCAGGAACAACTTAGTATTGCTACTTGATATGCAAATGACAAAGGTTTAGAACACATTCTTTGGCAAAGTCAAAATCTAAAACCCATCCATGGGTTTTATGAATAAACATCTATGTTCAGAGTAAGTGTAATTTGGAACTATTCAGGAACTGCAAAGAAATGCATTTTCACAGAAATCAAGATGTTATTTTTGTATACTATATCAATTAGACAACTGTGTTTCATTTGATGTAATCAGTTTTAAAAGTCATGGAAAAAGCAACTGAAGTCCTAGATAATAGAAATGTAATTTAAACTATCCAATAAAGGAGGAAGGAGAGTTTGACTAAAGTTCTTTTTGTTTCAAATTTTTATTGATGTATATAAATGCAAAATGACATATTAAAGAGGGGAATGTGGAGTACTGAAGAAAAAGATCTCCACCTAAGGATATTTATTTTTTTATTGTTGTTCACTTACAGTTGTCCCTCATTTACCCCCATTGATCTCCCCTACCCCACACCCCCCAAACTCCTAGTATCAATCCCCCTCATTGTCCATGCCCATGAGTCCTCTATTCATGTTCTTTTGCTCGCCCCTTCCCCTTCTTTCCTCCATTATCCCCCTTCCCCCTCACCTCTGGTCACTGTCAGTTCTTTATTTCCAAGTCTCTGGTTCTGTTTTGCTCATTTTTTGTTGTTGGTGATTAAGTTCCACTTATAGGTGAGATCATATGGCATTTGTCCCTCACTGCCTGGCTTACTTCACTTAGCATAATTCACTCCAGTTCCACCCATGCTGTCTTGGATGGTAGGAGTTCATTCTTTCTTTCTGCTGCATAGTATTCAATTCTGTAAATGTACCATAGTTTTTTGATCCACTCATTTACTGATGGGCACTTAGGCTATTTCCAGCACTTGGCTGTTGTAAATTGTGCTGCTATGAACATTAGGGTCCACAGGTTCTTCTGAATTGGTGTTTCAGGGTTCTTAGGGTATAGTCCCAGCAGTGGGATTGCTGCATCAAAAGGCAGTTCCATCTTTAGTTTTTTTGAAGAAATTTCATACTGTTGGCATGGGAAGCAAGATGGCAGAGGAGTGAATGGAAGACACACTAACCTCTTCCCAGGACCAATCTGGAATTACAACTAAATTGTGGAGAAATCACTTGGAACAAACAAGTGAACAATAGTGAGAGAGAAGCCTTATAACGTTGGACAGATAGAAGAATCAGCTTCATCACTAACTGACTGCACCTGCATAGCAGCATATAAGATGTGGTGATCAGAGTTACCCTCAGTCAACCAGCTGGAGGGAAGGACCTACCAAAAAATGACCCAACAACAATCAAAACTCAATTACATGCATAAAGCCAACATAAACAGCATAAAGGGCATCCCAAGAGCATCAAGTTCAGGAGATCAAGGAGACTGTACCACTGAATCTCACAGGTCTCCTACCATAGAAGTTCACACCACAAAGTCAGGGAGTCAAAGCAGATCAATTTAAGAAGCAGAGGAAAACAAGAAGAGTCTCACAAATAATGGGGAGACAAAGAAACAATCCCCAAATTAAAGGAGGAAGCCCCAGAAAGAATGATAAATTAAATAGAGGCAAGTCAACTATTAGATATTGAGTTCAAAGCATTGGTTATCAGGAAGCTTAGTGAGCTCACTGAGAATTACCAAAAACTGCTGGGAAACTAGAAACTTATTGCAAACTATATCAACATGAAAAGGGAAATAGAAACTATCAACAAGAGCCAAGAGGAAATGAACAATACAATTTCTGAATTGAAGAACACAGTAGAAGGAATCAAAATCAGGCTAGATGAAGCAGAGGATCGAATCAGCAACCTAAAGGACAAGGTAGGAAAAGACTCCCAGAAAGAGCAAGAAAAGGAAAAAAGACTCAAAAAAAAACAAAGAGGAGTTAAGGGAACCGCAGAACAACATGAAAAATAATAATATCTGTATAATAGGGATACCATAAGAAGAGCAAGGGAATGAAAATCTGTTTGAAAAAGTAATGATGGAAAACTTCCCTAATTTGATAAGAGAAAAAGTCATACAAATATAAGAGTCACAGAGGGTCCCATTCAAGAGGAACCCAAAGAGGCCCACTTTAAGATGCTTCATAATTAAAATGACAAAATTCCAACACAAAGAGGGAATCTTAAAGGCAACAAGGGAGAAACAGGAAGTAACATACAAGGGAGCCCTGATAAGACTAGCAGCTGACTTCTCCACAGAAACGCTCCAAGCCAGAAGGGAATGGCAAGAAATATTCCAAGTAATGAGAACCAGAGGCCCACAACCAAGACTACTCTACCCAGCAAGGCCCTCATTTAAAATGGAAGGTGAAATAAGAAGCTTCCCAGACAAAAGAAGGCTGAAAGAACATACCTCCATCAAACTAGCACTGCAATATATGCTAAAGGAATTGCTTCAAGAAGGGGAGGAAAATGAGTGAGAGAGAGAGAGGAACACAAGCACAAAGGAAGGGGGTATGGATAAGTACCTATCAACAATAACCTTAAATGTAAATGGATTAAATGCTCTAATCAAAAGACACAGAATAGCTGAATGGATGAGAAAACATGACCCACACATATGCTGCCTACAAGAGACCCATCTCAGAACAAAAGACTTACACAGACTGAAAGTGAAGGGTTGGAAGCCAGTCAATAAGTCTGCTTACCTGAATGTGTTTCTGCAGAAATTTAGAGAGAGCCAGCTCTCTCTAAGCCATGTTATGAGACTTAAAGACATTGAAGTCATTAAGGTCCCTGAAAATGGCTACATGAAATAAAAATAAACAAATAAATAACTTTAAAATGTTAAATAAATAAAAATATATAAAAAATAAAAAAATAAAAAGAAAGTAAAGGGTTGGAAAAAAATATTCCAAGCAAATTGACAGAGGAAAAAAAGCCGGGCTAGCAATAATTATATCAGATAAAACAGACTTCAAAACAAAGGCCATAAAAAGAGATCCAGGAGGACACTTCACAATACTTAAGGGAAGAATCCATCAAGAAGACAAAAACATTATAAACATATGTGCACCCAATGTAGGAGCACCCAAATACATAAGGAAAATCTTGGAGGACTTCAATAAAGATATAGATAGCAACATATTTATACTAGGGGATTTTAGCACCTTACTGTCAACAATGGATAGATCTTCCAAACAAAGAATCAAAAAGGATGTTGCAGCATTGGACAATGCCCTAGATGAAATGGACTTAGCCGATATATATAGAACCTTTCATCTTAAAGAAGCAAAATACACATTCTTTTCAAATGCACATGGAACATTTTCAAAGATAGACCACATGATAGGACACAAAACAAGCCTCAACAAATTTGAGAAACTTGAAATCATATCAAGCATTTTCTCGTACCACAAGGCACTGAAACTAGAAATCAACCTCAAAGAAAAAACTCAAAAACACTCAAATTCATGGAGATTAAATAGCATGCAATTAAACAATGAATGGGTTAAGAATGAGATCAAGGAAGATATCAAAAAGGTTCTGGAGACAAATGAAAATGAACACACAACAGTCCAAAACTTATGGGACACAGAGAAGGCAGTCCTGAGAGGGAAGTTCATAGCAACACAGGCCTGCCTAAAAAAGATAGAAACATTTCGCCCTGACTGGTGTGGTTCAGTGGATTGAATGCCAGCCTGCAAACCAAAGGGTCACTGGTTCGATTCCCAGATCAGGGCACACATCTGGGTTGCGGGCCAGGTCCCCAATAGAGAGTGCGTGAGAGGCAACCACACACTGATGTTTCCCTCTCTCTTCCTCCCTCCCTTTCCTTCTGTCAAAAAGTAAATAAAATCTTCAAAAAAATAAAAGATAGAAACATTTCAAATAAATGATCTAACCCTATATCTACAAGAACTGGAGGAACCAGTCGCTCCTGGTGCAGGTCTGCTAATTGCCCACTCTGGGTGCTAGGCTGCTATCATTGACCTGGCTCTCCTCCAATGTCACCATGGCAGCCATGGTTTCTGGTGCCACACCAAGGGACCTTCCCAGTTGTCCTGTAAAACTTCCTTACCACCCATTTTGAAACATCCTCTGCACACTTTGGTTTCCGAACTTGAAATCAGCTAAGATTCTTTTGGCTGTTCACTTTGTTTTTTGGAAGATCAGCCAAGTGTCCCAGTTGGATGCACAAGCAAGTGGGCTCAGCTCCCACCTACTTCACCACCATTTTCTACAGTACCTACTTTTTATTATTATTGACATTAGAGAGAGGAAGGCATAGAGAAAAACATAGGTGTGATGGAGAAACATCAATTGGTTTTCCTCCCACAGACACCCCAAATAGAGATTGAACCCACAGACTAGGTTATGTGCTCTGACTGGGAATTGAACTCGCAACCTTTTTGGTTTATGGAATGATACTCCAACCAACTGAACTACCCATGCAGGGCTAAAATAAGATAGGTTTTTAAAGTGTGCATACAGACATATGTTGTTTTATTGTGCTTTGCTTTATTGCACTTTACATATGTTGCACTTTTAAAAAGATTTTAGATAAAGAGAAAATGTTTTTTGTTTTTTTTAAATATTTTATTTATTTATTTTTAGAGAGAGGGAAAGGGAGGGAGAAAGAGAGGGAGAAAGAGCAATGTATGGTTGCCTCTCACATGGCCCGCACCGGGGACCCGGCCCGCAACCCAGGCATGTGCCCTGACGGGGAATCGAACCAGGACCCTCTGGTTCCCAGCTCACGCTCAATCCACTGAGCTACACCAGCCAGGGTTGAGAAAATATGTTTTTTAGTACAAGCATGTCCCAAACTTTGCAAGGGACATACTTATGCTAAAAAGTTTTTACTTTATTTTTAATTAAATATATTGATGTGATATTGTTTAATAAGTTTATATAGATTTCATGGGTACATTTCTGATACATTATTGGTATATTGAAGTGTGTGCCCACCACCAAAGTCAGATAATCTTCCGTCACCATGTATTTGGCCTGCTATACCCTTTACAACTACTCCCACCCCCTCCCTTCTGGAAATCATCATACTGTTGTCTGTGTGTATGTTTCAGTTTTATATCCCACATATGAGTGAAATCATACGGTTCTTAGCTTTTTCTGACTGACTTATTTTGCTTAGCATGATATTCTCAAGATCCATCTGTGTTGTCACAAATGGCAGTATTTCATCATTTCTTAGGGCTGAGTAGTATTCCATAGTGTATGTGCACCCCATCTTCTTTATCCAGTCCTCTATTGAAGGACACTTTGGTTGTCTCCATGTCTTGGCCACGGTAAATAATGCTGCAATGAACATAGCAGGGTACATATCTTTGTGGATGCATGTTTTTTAGTTTTTTAGTAGATATCCAGGAGAGGGATTGCTGGGTCATATGGTAACTCTCTTCTTAATTTTTTGAGGAACCGCCAGACTGTTTTCCATAGCTCATGTACCAGTTTACATTCCCACCAGCAGTGGATGAGTTTCTTTTTCTCCACATTCTCTCAGACTTCCTTCTGCCTGTCTTGTTGATAACAGCCATTCTAACAGGTGTGAGGTGGCATCTCACTGTAGTTTTTTTTTTTTAGATTTTATTTAGTTTTAGAGAGAGGGGAAGGGAGAGAGAGTTGGAGAGAAACACCAATGTCAGAGACAAACATCAATCAGTTGCCTCTTGTGTGAGCCCCAAGGACCGAACCCTCAATCCAGGCATGTGCCCTGGCCAGGAATCAAACCAGCAACTTTTTGGTTTGCAGGATCATGCCCAACCAACTGAGCCACATCGGTGAGGGCTCATTGCAGTTTCGATTTGCATTTCCCTAATTGCTAGTGAAGTTTAACATCTTTTCATATATCAGTTCACTGTTTGTATATCTTCTTGGGAGAGGTGTCTGTTCAGGTCCTCTATCCATTTTTTAATTGGGTTGTTTGTTTGTTTGGTGTTGAGTTTTATGAGTTCTTTCTGTATTTTGGATATTAACCTTTTGTCAGAGCTGTTGTTTGCAAATACTGTCTCCTATTTGTTTGGTTGCTTTTTTATTTTGTTGGCTGTTTCTTTTGCTGTGCATAAGCTTTTTAGTTTGATATAGTCCTGTTCACCTATTTTTGCCCTTACTTCTCTTGCTTCAGGATCAAATTCATAAAATGTTCTCTATGACCAAGGTCTGTAAGTATAGTACCTATATTTTCTTCTATGTAATTTATTGTTTCAGATCTTATATTTAGGTCTTTGATCTATTTTGAATTAATTTTTGTACATGGGGACAAACCATAATCTAGTTTCATTCTTTTGCATGTGGCTTTCCAATTTTCTCAGTATCATTTATTGAAAAGCCTTTCTTTTCTCCAATTGAATGGTTTTGGCTCCCTCAGTGTTCTCATCTGTCAAAAAGAATTTCTACCTCAGAATGAGTATTAAATGAAACAGTGCATTTAAAACATAAAACCAGGCCCAGACACACAGGACACTATATAACAAATATTAGTTATGAGGATATAACAACATCTGCACCAGTATGTTTTTTTAATAGTAACTTTATTCAATCCTCACCTGAGGATATATTTATCACCTTTAGAGAGAGAGGGTGAGAGAGAGAGAAACACAGAGAATGATTCATTGCCTCACACATAAGGCCTGACCAGGGATTCGATGTGCAACCCAGGTATGTGCCCTGACTGGGAATTGAACCCACAACCACCTGTAGGGAGACCATTCTGCATTGTGTGGGCCCAGCTCCCACTCGGACAGTGGAGAGCGACACAAGGCCCACGCCCACGGATAGGCTCTCCCGTGGGGAATCAGGCCTGCTTTGTACCTAGGCTGCTATGAGACTTGCTTTTGCTAAAACTCCCTCACCCTGGATTGAGGCAACAAATGTTTACTGCATATCTCTAAAGTAACTTCCTAAAGTCTGTGCTAAATCTCCCAAGTATGGAATGTAACCAGTTCAACCACTTTTCCCCTAGATCTGTAATATCCTTCTTTTTGAAGTAGTTAGCAACATCCTTTCCCTTATTATCTGTAAAAGGTAATCACCTACAGTGAACCTGTACATAGTAAATGAGAACCATCCTCCATGTAATGTACCTAGAAAAGTAATTAAAGCTTGTCAAGGCAAGGGTTGGCACACTCTCCTCTTGAGAGAGTGGCTGAGGTGCTCCAAGGCACTCTCCCCTTGAGAGAGTGGCCATGCCTTCCATTTTCCTCCACAGGATTCGGTAGTCTGTGTGAATTTGTCTCACCTCAGCCACAATTCCAAGTCAGCTGGTGCCCAGGAACAGAGACCAAGGGATACGAGCCATCTGCATGGACAACAACACATCAACTTGGTTGGAGTGCATGTATCAGCCCCGGTAAGGGCCAATGACACCAAGTGCTTTTTGGTTAGGTCATAGGGTGTGTTGGATTTCAGAGGAGAAGGGTTTTCTTCCTAGGTCATGCTCTCTTGCAACTGCTTTGCAACTGTACCTTCTTTAGTAAGTAGGAGCCTTGCTCTCTCTCCCAAGCATCCGCCGCAATCTCGGGGGCACAGGTCAAGCAGTTAAAAGCCACAAGGGCGCTCACCGCTGGAAGTCATCCATGACAGGATTAGCTGGATGTGGACTGGGACAGAACACTAGGTTTCCCACCAGCCGCAAGCAAAAGTTCACGCAACGAGAGGCACATTGTAAAAACACTCACAAGCCCCGTGGCATAACCCCCAACTAGGTCTAGGCTTGGGAGAAAGAGTGAAGATTTTCCCTTTAATCAGCTTTAAAAACAGCAACTAGTTACAAGGCTATTTTAAAAGCATCTCAGCAAACTTTTTCTTTCAAGCCAGATCCGTAACTTTGGGATAAGGATTGGCTCTCAGGACTGGGTTGGTTGGGCTGAGGCACAAAGCAGGGCCACAGCGGCTAGATGAGGCGCCACCACACGCCCCCACGCTCGGGCTGCCCCCACAGGGCCCCTGCCACTCTGTCCCCCTCTGCGTGGCCATCGTCCCCTCTTCTGTCTCTACTGCTCTCTGGGCAGGCGTTGTGGGGAAGGGCGGTGGCGGTGGCAGCGGCCAGGGCTCTGGTGTTGGTGGTGACTCTGGATGCAAGGCGGGACCTTCCAGTGCATCAACCCAACTGCAGTGAGCATTGTGGCTGCACCCAGGGAGCCTGATGATGGTGCCAACATATTCACAGGAGGCATGGTGGGACCAGCTCTCTCGGCCAGGGGGTCCCGGCGGCAGTGGCTGGGTCGGGGCTCTTCTCCCTCCCCCCCGCAGGTGGAAGCCACCCTCCTCCACGCCCAGAGCAGGGCGCCAGTCCCAACCCTCCAGGTCCACCTCCTGGGCCACAGTTCTAAGCGGGCGCCTCACCTAATTTTGTTTTTGTTTCAAAATATTTTGCTAAACCTCTGGTAAATAGAATGAAATCTCTAATGTTGTTACATCATAAGGATTCTACTCAGAAAGAATTTAAATTGATTGTTTAAAGAAGGACAAAGATCTCTCTTCCCTCAGAGAGTAAAAAGCACAGGAAGAAAAATAATGAGAAAATGTGTCTTAACCACTCTGAATCCTCCTTGCTTATGCCGGAGCCGCGACCCTTTATTTTGAAAATAAAATATAGGTGTACTGTCTCTGGGGGAGAACTAGCCCTTCTCCATGGAAGACTAAGCAGCATTTTTTAACTCAGTACCTGTAAACACTGATCATTTCCTTGGGGAAGAACTGGCCATTCTCCTGGAGGGAACAGTTGGTCAATCGACTCACAAAAGGCCCTTGGCACGTAACCACTTTTGCCTAAGGCATGTTTTGGGCAGAGCACCCATCTTTCCCACTTTCCTTGCAAACTCTGAACCTAGAGTTTGAACCTAGAAACTACTAGGTCCTGAGAACAATAAGGTAATTAACTTGCTGCTCAAACTCACTGCAGCTTACAGAAACAGCAGGGGGCCCGTCTTTCCAAGCAGACACTAACTGAGGTGTTCCACAGGCTACTCCCCTCACTGGGGAATCAGCAAAGAATGTTAGACTCTAGGCCTTCAGCCACTTAGGCAATTCGCAAGAAATCAAGACTAATAATGACCTGTGATATATTGCACAAACCACTCGGGCTTTCTTAGAAAAATAGGGAATTTGTCATAAAATGGATATCCCCTATAATCCTACAGGTCAAGCAATTGTTAAAAGAGTTCACCAGACCTTTAAAACATTATTAAACAAACAAAAAAGGGGGAGTCAGGAAACATCCCCCGGGGAATTTAACCATGCTAGCAATACATACATAAAGTTTTTTGAATTGTGGTGATAATTTAAAGTCACCCATAGACAAACACCTCATGCAAAACAGGCCTGCAGTCCCACACCCCTTGGTCTTATACAAAGACCTGTTAGAGGAAAGAAAATGAGAAGGCCCAGTTGCACTATTAACTTGGGGAAGAGAATATGCTTGTGTTTTCTCTCCAGAAGGACCTTTGGAGCCGCTGACTAAGAGGGGGAAGCCATATCATAGAAAATGCTTCCCTGGCAGTGACTTGCCTCCACCCTATTGGACTTTTCTGATCAAGGATTCTCCAAGCTGAAGTGGAATTCCATCCAATACTCCCAGAGCGATATTCAACATCACCTAAGAGGGACATTTTCTACCAATTTAAAATACAAATTGATAAATTGCAGCTAGAATTACATCAGCAGCTGTAGGACATTCAATGCTTAACCAAGCAAGAGGTTTTTTGAACCCTCTGTGACAATCTCGGCTGGCTAAACCCTAAAAACTGGTTCAATGGACTGAATTTATGAGTTTGGGTCATGGCAACCCTTAGGTGCCTCCTTGTCTTAACCCTTATTTGTGCTTTATGATGTATGTGGAGGTTGTTTGCTCAAGATTGCTTTCGGGAATAGTAGGTTTCACAGGCTTAACAACTACAATTGCGTTCACAAACAAAACAGGGGGATGTCGGAAGCCGACCAACAGCCGATCCTCGGCACAGTCGGGACAGATGAGACGCATCTGCACAGCAGAAGCGACCGTGGCTGGATCTCTTGTATATTTCTCCTTACATGCTTACTTTTGCTAATAATTGGTGATAGGAGTTTTAGATATTGGTACTTTACTACTGAAAAATAGCACAGTTCTTATGATTTTGTGTAGAATGACTTGCTGACCACAAAAAGGCCCTAGTAAATCTAATACTGGCTATTTTCCCCACATGGAAGGGTTAAATGAAACTTTGCTGCCTGACCGCTGAAGGAAGCCGTTGCTAGGGACACCTCCTGACCTGTTACCACTTGAAGGCTCAAGATTTATTAGAATCACTACCCCTCCCTTACCCCGGACAGGAATGTTAAGACCAGGTGAATAGGGAAGGTAGGAGTCTTAGTTACATATAATAATCTAAATACATGAAAGCAGGTACAAAGAATAGCCCCCCTCAAGATAAATAGCCAAAAAGTCCTAG
>PVJI01020859.1:0-28165 GCA_004026765.1 Micronycteris hirsuta | reverse complement strand
AGAGGGATCCAGGATTACATCTACTGCAATTCCCAAACTCTGAGGTTCTGGGGAGCCAGAGGGGCAAAACGCTTTGACCTGGTTCTAGTCAGTTTGGCTGAAATTGGTTCACCTAAAGCTAGATCTCTTAAAATCAATTCATTGAAAACCTATATGTTTAAAGTTCCAACCAATTTTGCCAAAAGTTCAAATCCCTTTTCGGTTGGTCGGGTTTTTTTTAGCCTTTTAGGTTTTCTATTCTTTTTTGTCATGCTTTGAGTATTTCAAGGATTTATATCTCATCATCCAAGAGTTCTGAATTATTAGCAACATCAGTTTATCAAATTTGCAGCAATATGTAAATGATGAGATTGTTTCCTGCTACCTTTATGGGTATCTGTCTCTATTATATACTTTTCAAACACTTTTTTAAAAAGCTTAAAGTTTTTAGTAATAAATATAATTGGTACAGACAAAAAATATATATATAATTATACAGAAGTAAATTTTTATCTCTAAGAACTGAGCTTCCAAATTATCGTATGATTTATATAGGTAACAATACTTTATGACATAAATACAGCTTTATAATACTCGTTATATTGCCTCAATATGCGATTTTTACTGGCATTGAAAATGCATTCAATACAGAGGAGTGCCACCAGAGGAATGACGGTGTGAGGGATCCCCTTGGTCTCTCAGCTTGAAGTTTCAACAATTTGAATAGCTACAATTCAACAAAGGATTCCTGCTCCAAAATACAAACATGTCTGAGATATCCATGCACTGAAATATCTAAAGGCAGGCAAGTGGGAGCAAAAGGGGGAGGTGAGAGGGAAGAAGAGCTAAAAGGAGCCAGCTCACTGTGGGGCTAAGAAGGGAGGAAGCAGGTTGTGGGTAACACTTTCTTCAGCGGGCAGAAGCAAAAATAGTTAGTGAGCATTACTATAGGAGTGGGCAGTGCTAGCTGCGGCTGAGCCCAGTGACCTAGGCAGGGACAAAGCACAGAGGTATAACAACAGTAGTCTGGCAATCAGCATTCTAGACAGAGAGAACAAGTCTTGGAGCCTGGCCACCTTCCCTTAACCTCCCAGAGCTCACCTACCCTCACCCTCCATGTGGAGTTGCAGAGCTCATTAACTGCAAATCAAAAAACTGGTACCAGAGAAATACTTTTCCCTGAGAGAAGGGAACCCACTGCAACTAATCCCAGGGTCAGGATTAGCTGAGTGGAAAAGTGGGGTGGAGGGGGCAGCACAGTATGGGGGGGGGGAACATGCAGAGGTCTGCTGGTCTCCATTGTTGGGAGGGCTAAGCAACAAAGGAGGTGGCCAGAGTCCTCCAGCTCATCCCATATCAACACACTGAAGCTGCACTTCTGGTGGTGTCTGGCTGTGGAGGTCAGAGTACTGGGATTTCACAGAACTGGAGCCCCATCAGTGTTCCTCTGCAGGGCTGGTCCCCTGGGACCCAAGCAACTGGATCACAAAGGAGGGGCCCCCCTTCCCAGGGAACATAGGCCACTTTCCACCGCCCCATGATCTGAAAAGCCAGAGAAGTGCAAGACAGCTAAAACATTGTGATTCAGCACCACCTGATGGAAACCAGTAGAAAGACTTCTTCTCATTGATCTACTAGAGAAGTGCCACTCACACACAGATGATTAGACAGAGAAGGAATCCACCAACTACTACGAATAACCAAGATAACAAGGCAGCTCAGAAAAGTAAATAAAAAATCTCAAAAAACAAACAAACAAACAAACTTAAAGACATGGAAATATGTGATTTTAATGATAGAATTCCAGATTGCAGTTCTGGAAAAAAGACTGAAACTTTAAAAAAGAATGAAACAAATTCTGGAGAAGAGACACTCAATAAAGAGATCAAGAATAAACTACTGGAATATAGGAAATAGAGTGAACCAGATGGAGGAAGAATTAGTGACACTGAAGATAGAAATTTAGAAATGATACAGAGGGAAGAGAGGGACTTGAGAATAAAAAAATGAAAGAACTCTATGTGTACTATCTGACTCCACCAGAAAGAGTAATTTAAAAATAATAGGTATAATAGAAGAAGAGAGGGAGAAGGGAACAGCCTATTCAAACAAACAGTTGATGAGAACTTCCCAAACCCATGCAAAGAACTAGATCCTTGAATCCAAGAAGCAAAAACAGAACACTTAATAACCACAATTTAAAAGGCCTTCCACAAGGCACATTGTATTGAAGCTGTCAAAAACTTATGAATTCTCAAGGCACTCAAGGAAAAGAAGTATCCTATAAAAGCTATGATCAGATTTCTCAACAGAAACTCTACAAGCCAGAAGAGAGTGGAACCAAATAGTCAAACCACTGAAAGAGAGAAATTATCAGCCAAGAATAATATATACAGCAAAGCTATCCTTTAAATGTGAAGAAGAAATGAAGACTTTTCCAAACATACAGAAACTGAGGGAATTTATCACCAGAAAAACTCTGTTGCAGTAAATACTCAAGGGGGTTATTCTGAAAACAAAAAAACAAAAGGTCACAAAACTACAAGAAAGATCACCAACAAATATACAGCATAAGCCTGGATAATTTGTGAGAACAAAAACATGACACGGGAGGGAAGAAAAGGTCTGAATTTGCAAACAGAGATCAGACACATTCAAAAGAAAAAGGACTACTGTATACATAAAACATTTTTTCATAAATCTAATGGTAACCACAGACAAAAAACCCAAAACTGAGACACATAAGTTAAAAAAAGGGGAGAAAGGAGAGAGAAAGTAAGTATGGAATACCACCAAACAAAAACAACGTTCAAGAAAGAAAACAAACAAACAGTGGAGCCACAAGCTACAAGAAAACAAAAGAAAAAGTGACTATAGAAAACCCTCATATACCAGTAACTACTTTAAATGTAAATGGACTGAATTCAGCAATAAAAAGGCCCAGAGTAGCAGACTGGATCAAAAAACAAAACCCAGCCCTGGCTGGTGTAGCTCAGTGGATTGAGCACGGGCTGCAAACCAAAGGGTCGCCGGTTCGATTCCCAGTCAGGGCACATGCCTGGGTTGCAGGCCAGGTCCCCAGGGGGACCACGTGAGATGCAACCACACACTGATGCTTCTCCCCCTCTCTTTCTCCCTCCAGTCCAAAAATAAATAAAAAATAATAATAATAAAAAAAAACCCAACCATATATTGTCTTCAGAATACAAATCTAAGCTGCAAAGACAAAAATAGACTCAAACTGTAAAAGTGAAAAATAATTCTCTAAGCAAATCATATCCACAGAAAAGCAGGTCTAGCCATACTGTTATCAGACAAAACAGATTTCAGGTCCTGACTGGTATGGCTCAGTTGCTTTGGCTTTGTTCCACAAACCAAAAGGGCACCAGTTTGATTCCAGTTCAGGGCACATGCCTATGTTGCGGGCCAGTTCCCCAGTAGGGGGCATGCACAAGACAACCACACATTGATGCTCTCTCCCTCTTTCTCCCTCCCATCCCCTCTCTCTAATAAAATAAAAAAAATATTAGAAATAAAAGGGGAGAAGATACGAAAGACATCACGGAAATACAAAGGATCATAATAGAGTACTTAACACGTTAAGCAAGGCATCAGTCCCTGGGGACTGACAGCGAACTTTTCCTTTGGGCGACATCGGCGCATGGGACCACCAGTATCAAGGTTAAAAACTAAATGTCATTTTAATGAAGTTTTGCATTGGTTGCACCATTGTGCGCCTGTTTATACTCTAAACGCAACATCCGTGGAGCGGTCGCCAGCCCGCCACCTGAATGGAAAGCCCAGCAAAATCAGCTCCACGCTTAAAGTGTTAACGAAATACTATATGCCACCAAACTCAATAACCTGGAATAACTGGTAAAGCTCCTAGAAATATGTAACCTTTCAATGCTGAATCATGAAAAAATAGAAAATATAAATAGACCAATCAACAGTGAGAAAACTGAAACAACCATCAGAAACTTCCCCCAAAAGTAAGACCCAGGACCAGATGTCTTCACTAGTGAATTCTACCAAACACTCAAAAGATTTAATACCTATCTTTCTCAAACTCTTCCAAAAAACTGAAGAAGCACTACTTCCTAACCCATTTTATGATGCCTCCCTGATGCCAAAACCTGGCAAAAATAATACAAAAAAAGTACAGACCAATATCACTGATGATACAGATGCAAAATTCCTAAGCACAATACTAGGAAATCAAATATGAGACATTAAAAAAATAATACATCACATTCAACTGAGGTCCATTCCAAGGGTACAAGAATGGTTCAAAATATGCAAACTCATCAATACACCACATTAATAAAACAATGGATATTTTGATAATGATCTTAGCAGATGTAGAAAAATAGCATTTTATTAAAACATAACATCCATTTATGATTAAAACACACTGAACAGAATAGGTATAGAAAGTACCTCAACATAATACAGGCCATGGGTGAGAAACTCTTAGCTAATATCATACTCAATGGTGAAAAGCTCAAAACTTTTTCGCTAAAATCAGAAACAGGACAGGAATGTCCGCTTTTACAACTCTTAATCAACACAGTACTCAAAGTCCCAACCAGAGCAACTGGGCAAGAGAAAGAAAAGGCATCCAAATAGGGATGAAGAAGTGAAACTGCCACTTTTTTGCAGATGACATTATTCTGTATATAGAAAACCCTAAAGACTCCACCAAAAACCTATTAGAAATAATAAATACATAAAGTTGCAATATAAAAATGAATACATAGAAACTCCACTGCATTCCTATATACTAACAATTAAATTTCAGAAAAAGAAAGGAAAAAATTACTTTCATGATTGCAACAAAAAGAATACCTAGGAATACAGTAAACAAAGGATGTGAAAAATCTATATACTGAAAACTCCAACGTTTTATTAAAAGACACGGAGAAAGCCGTAATGAAATGGAAAGATGTTCTGTGTTCACACTGTAAAAATAAACAGTTAAAATGCCCCTATTACTCAAAGCAATATATACATTTAATGCAATCCCCATTAAAATTCCATGGACATTTTTTAAAGAAATAGAAGAAAAAAAAATCATCAGATTTGTATGGAACCACAAAAGATCCCAAAGAGCCACAGTAACCCTTAGCAAAAAAGGACAAGGCCAGATGTATCACACTACGTGACTTCAAAGTATACTACAAAAAAAAAAAAAAAACCAGTAATCAAAACAGCATGGTACTGGCGCGCACACGCGCGCGCGCGCACACACACACACACACACGACACACAGACCAGTGGAACAAACCTGAGAACCCAGAAATACAACCATGTGTATATGGGAAAATAATTTTTGACTAAGAAGCCAAAACCATACAATGGAGAAAAGAAATCATCTTCAATAAAGGGTGCTGGGATAACTGGGAAGCCACATACAGAGAATGAAACTAGATTAGTTTGCCCCCATGTGAAAAAATTATTTAAAAATCAAAGACCTAAATATAAGATCTGAAACAATAAACTGCATAGAAGAAAACATAGGCACTGAAGTTATGGACGTTGCTCATACAGAACATTTTATGAGTGTGACCCCAAAGGCAAGAGAAATAAAGGCAAAAACAAACATATGGATAAATGGGACTATATCTAACTAAAAAGCTTCTGCACAGCAAAATTAATCACCAAGAAAACAAAAAGGCAACCAACCGAATAGAAGATATTTGCAAACAGTTCCAACAAGGGATTAATATCCAAAATATATAACAAACTCAACACCAAACAACCCAATTAAAAAATGGGCAGCATTATTCATGGTGCCCAAGATATGGAAACAACCAAAGTGTCCTTCAATAGATAATTGAATAAAAAATATGTGCTACATACAGACAACGGAATACCACTCAGCCATAAGATAAAATACTGCCATTTCGACCACATGAAGGGACCTTGAGGATATTATGCTAAGCAAAAGAAGTCAGTCAAAAAAAAGTTCCGTAAGAACCCTATGATTTTATTCATGTGTGGGATATAAAACAGAAAATGACAGACACAGACAACAGTCCAATGGTTACCAGAAGGGCGGTGGTGGGGGGTAGTAAAGAGTAAAGGGGGCCAAATATACGGTGATGGAAGATGATTTGACTGTAGGCGGTGGGCACACAATATACATATCATGTATCACAGAAAGTTATACTTGAAACCTACTATACTTTGCGGTCTATAATGCGCACTTTTTTGCCCAAATTTTTGAGGGACAAATAAGGATGCATAGTATGCATGGGTAGTACAAATTCTCTATCTACATAAATGTTTTAATCTTTTATTTCTACTCATGCATTAAAAGTGTAACTCTAGAAAGCAGTAACGATATCCATATGCAAAATCATAACGTGGAATACAATAATTGGTTTTGTTTCTAAATACAAATAAAAATTTGAACTAAAAATTTAAAACATAGATTTTTTTCCCTGAAAGTTTGGGCAAAAAACATGGGTGCGTGTTACACATGGCAAAATATGGCAGTAGTCCCAAATATTTAGGACAATCTCATCTTAAAACTGTTACACACTAAATGAATTAAAGTGGCAAATTTCTAACTAGTAGTAAGGAAAAACAGCCTTCCTCAACCCAAAATAATCCATTCACACCCAGGCTAAAAACGCACTGCTAATGTAAAACAGCACAATCATGTAACAAATACGTAAAATTTCTTTGATGCAACCAAAGAACTAAGATAAAAGAGACATTTCCTCAGAACGCAGGGGTTTGTAAAAATCTTTACAATATTGTATGTTTCTATGGTTTGAACCAAAGGATATTCCCAACATTCTCTAGTACATACAATCCCCAAGTGATAAAATGTCACTAAGAATGAGAAGGTGCTTGAGTACTGACAACTCCAAATAGATCCTATTTAAACCCAAAACATGTCACATTTGCTTCTAGAAAAAAATAAGGACACTATGCCGATTTAAAGAGTCCAGGTTATTTTAGCATCAAAGATTTTGATTCAGTTGCCCTTAAATGGGACTGAGTGGTACTTTTAAACACCCCAATGATTCTGGAACAAGTGGTCCATGAACCACAGTTTGAGAAATAATGGTACATATTTATGACCATGGGGAAAAAAAGCCAGAATGTTTCTCTAAAACATAACAGTTCTCCGAAATATACTGAAGTATATTCTGAAGAATACTGAAAAATTTACAACACTTAAAATTACTGGCAGTAACAAGACAAAAACAACCCAAGTACCCACAAATAGAAAGATGAGTTGATAAAAAGTTGTGGTACACATACACACTACTACTTAGCCATAAAAAAGGAAATCTTAGCTTTTGTGAGAGTGTGGGCAGACCTAGAGGACATTGTACTGAGTGAATTAAGTCAGAGTAAGACACATATCATATGAATTCACTTATGTGTGGAATCTAATGAACAAGATAAACAAAATAGAACAGACTCACAGATACAGAGAACAGACTGACAGTTGTCAGAGGGGAAGGGAGTTGGGGGGCTGGGTGAAAAAGGTGAATGAATTAAGCAGTACAAACTGGTAGTTACAAAATACACAGATTGTTAGACAATACAGAGCATAGGGAATATAGTCAATAATATCTTGATAAATCTGTATGGGGTCACGTGGGTAATGAAGCAGCAGTGGGGCCACTATGTAAAGTACATGATTTTCTAATCACTTTGCTGTACATCTGAAACTAATACAGAATAATAGTCAATTTAAACTATAATAAAAATTTAAAAATAAAAAATATTACTGGCAGTATATTTTCACTTTTTGTTTAAAAAAACAAACCCAGCCCTCTATAGATCCTAAATAACTAACCTGCATTTAGTCTTGAAGATCAGATATTTAGTCCTCTGGCAAGGAGAGGAGAAAAGATTTATGAGAAACCAAGCTTTTAAACAATCCATTGCAGCCCTGAGTAAGAATCACAGTGACACAGATGTTACTGTAATCCCTTTCCTTATATCATTTCAATTCAATGTTATTATTCTCTAGCAATTATTCTTAATCACCCATTTTATATGTCATTTACAAACTACCTAAATGAAAGAAAATATCAGCGATATATCTGAGATATCCAGTGAGAAGGAAGAGCAAAGACAGACTGTGAGGCAAAAACGTGCCTGAAATGCTTGCTCTACAAAGAGGTATGTGTGGCTAAAGCACAAGAGTAGAATCTAGAGGCATAAGTCAGAGATAATAACGGAGGGAGCAATAAATCGCATAGGGCCTGTGGGCCTTTGTAGGAACTACTTAGAGAATTCTGTGCAAAGGAGTGACTCGATATGATTGCTGCACTGAGAATAAACTGAAGAGTTAGAAAGTAGAAAGCAGAAAGACCAGTTACAAAGCTTCGAGATTACCGACCTAAGCAACTAGGAGGCTGTAGTTTCTATTTAATAAAATGCAGAAGACAGTGGGAGAGGGTTTGAGAGGGGAAATGAGCTTAGTTTTGGATCTCACAAGATAATCACCATAAAAGGTTACAAGTAATTTCTAAACAGGAGCCTGAAAAATAAAAAGGAACTAACTAGGCAAAAGCGGCTGAAGCAGAGATAGTGTTCTAAAAGGAAATAGCATGTGTGGAAGTTCCCGTATGTGACAAAATGCTTATTATCTTCAAAGAACTGAAGCATACTGGAGGGTCACAAAAATGGAGATGCAGTAAGCTGTTCATTGAAACATTTGGACTTTATCTTAAGGGCAGTTGGAAGACAAAGATTTCTATACCAAAAATTAGCAAATGTGCTTTTCTTAAAAGGTAATTCAGATGCAGGGAATAAAACTGGAGGAAGGAAGGGGTTGCTATGGTACGCTATACCTTTCATTCAGGCAAAGAGGATAACAATCTGAGCTAGAAAAAAAATGAATAGATTGAAGAGCTAGCTATTTCAGAGGCAAAATCTAAGGGACAAGAAGCACGTTTCACCCAAACCTCAGTGCTCATAGCTAGAAGAACTTACACATGACAAATATCTGCTTCATGCTAGTTATCTGCATTTTGGAAATTCCATTTGTAACCACAATAAATTACTAAATTTAGTATTAATATTTACACTATATTTTCCCAGGTGGGAGCTCACCAAGGAAGGCCATGTTCAGTTTCAGTGCCAAGATCGTGAAGCCCAATGGCAAGACGCCGGAGAAGTTTGAGTCTGGCATCTCCTAGGCTCTGCTGGAGCTGGATATCAACTCAGACCTTGAGGCCCAGCTACGGGAGCCGAGTATCACAGCAGCCAAGAAAAACTGAAGTTGGTGGCAGTTGGAAAGTTATTCCTCAACTGAAATCTTTCCAGAAAATCCAAGTCCAGCTGCAACAGGGGTTGGGAGAAAAAGTTCAGTGGGAAGCACACTGTTTTTATCCCTCAGAGGAGAATTCTGCCCAAACCAACCAGAATAAGTCATTCAACAAAACAAAAGTGTCCCAGGAGCTGAACTTGATAGCCATGCATGTCGTGATTGGGAAGGACTTGGTTTTCCCAAGTGAAATCATGGGCAAGAGAATCCACATAAAATTCGACAGTAGCCAGCTCATAAAGTTTCATTTGGAGAAAAGCCAGAACAACGTGGAACACAAAATTGAAATTTTTTCTGGTGTCTATGAGAAGCTCACGGGGCAAGGATGTTAATTTTTATTTCCCCAAGTTTGAGTTGTAAACAAAAATGACTAAATAAAATATCGCTCACAATAAAACATTTACACTATACTTATATACTATAAACTTAAAACCAGTTTAAATGACAATCTTAAATGGCACTATGTAGATCTATTATACATTTGTTTTGTAATATCTTATATATTTCATCTATGAGTAAAAAACCAGAAAAGGCTGTACATTTAAAATATAAATACATAAAACTTTCTGGAATATAAAATTAGTATCTTTCATATTTTTAAAGTAAGCTAACCAAAACCGGTGTTTCAGGAATAGATTTGCGTTTAGAATGTTTAATACTCAGTATTTTGAGTCAAAAGGAGTATTTCCCAACTTGAAACAAAAAATATTGTACTTGGTGGGCAAAAAATTAGAAGATGTATTGACAAGGTTACAAACTAAACCACTTTTCTATATAAACAAACCTGATTTTTACAGTTTATATAGTAAAAAGTTTAGGACTTCTGCTTATAACAGTCTTGAAAATTTTCATTCTTATTTCTCAATTTAAATTAATAGAGAAACTATTATGCTGTTCCACTCATCTCTATATAGAGAGATAAAAAAAATGCTATAGAGATGAAAAAAAACGCTAAATGAACACTGGTGGGAAATATACCAGAGGTTCCCACACAAATACAAGAAGCCAAGCATACTCTATCACACTTTTGGCAGAAAGAGTTTAGTTACCATGAAATGGCAGGACACACAGCAAATATATGAAAGCATAAATTAAAGCACAAAAATCAGGTTTTCCTGCACTTCTCTCAAGTCATTTATTTGAAACTGGGAAATTATCAATTCAATCTTTTTGAAAAACTGGGAAAGAAAAAAAAAAGCAGCAGCCAAGTAGTTATACGACTTACCAACAGTCAAAATACTAATAATCAGCAAAACAAAAACTATGACATCGAGATGCCAAGACTAGGGCTCTTTCCACTTTATGTTTTTTCATCTTAATCCCTATTATCAAGTTAACAACAATCTATCTCTGGCAGGATACCATATTGAAAAATACATATATCCAAATCCAAATAGAAACTTTCTTACAATCAGAATGCAGTCAATATACAAAGAGTTCCCGCTCTAGTCTCAATTTTTTTTTAGGTTTTAAATTTTAGGTGGCAGTAGTTCATTTATATGATCTCTGATATGTTTACTAAAAACCCAGAAAACAACCAGTAAGGGACTTCAAAAGTAACACTGCACAAAACAAATCAGAAGCCTACTATGTGCTTCTCTGACTTTCTCCATTGGTATCAATCTAAATGACAGTGAAAAGATTGGAGAGATACTGGAGTGCTCCAAAGAATTTCGCAAGGTTAGTCTGTTTTACAAACTGCAGAGCAAGCCTCTGCACGAATCATGAAAAGTTACAAGTTGCTCTAAAAGAAATAGGTGTGTGTTAGCACTTGATGTGTAACCTGTATTGTGGACAGGAAGTCACTGTCACAGAATATGGAGACAAAATGGTTTCCTATAGCAAAGGTATCAAACAAGGGTGTATTTTATCTCCCTACTTGTTTAATCTGTACACAGAACATATTATAGGTAAAAAGCTCAGAGGAAGGAGAAGCAAAAACTGGTGGACTAGCAATAACTTGAGATATGAGGTGATACCATCTTACTGGTGGAAAGTAACAATGATTTGAAATGACTCCTAATGAAACTGAAAAAAAGAAAGTGCCACAGCAGGACTGCATCTGAACATCAAGAAGACAAAAATCATCACTACAGAAGGCACACAAATCTTTAACAAAGACAATGAAGACCTACAGAAGGCATATACAACTTTAACACAGACAATGACGATATCAAAATTACTACAAAAAGATTTTGCTTACCTTGGTTCATTCATCAATTCCAATGGAGACTGCAGCCAAAAAAATGAAGAGAAGGCTGAGACTCAAAAGGGCAACAAAGGAAGAAATTAGGAAAGATCATTAAGAGCAAAGATGTGTCATTAGAGACCAAGGATAAGGTCATCCATACCCTTATATTTCCAATTACTATGTACAGATGCCCAAGTGAAGAAGGCTGATAGGAAAAAAAAAAAGATTTCAAATATGGCGCTGGAGGAGAGCTCTATGAATACCATGGACCGCCAGAAAGATGAACAAGTGGGTCCTGGAGCAATTTAAGCCTGAAATATCACTGTAGAACAATATGACAAAACTGAAGTTGTCCTAACTATTTCAGGAACGCCATCGGAAACAAGGGTTCTTTGGAAAAGACAATAATGCTGGAAAAAACAGAAGGCAGTAGAAAAAGAGGAAGACCACATATAGGATGGACTGATTCCATAAAAGAAGTATCGGCGTGAGTCCACAGGTGCTGAGTAGGGCTGATGAGGACAGGACACTGTGGGTTATCACTCACAGGGTCATCAAAACTCGGAGCTGACTCAAGGCATGTTAACACACATATAAAGAAGAGACGGGGCTAACAAACTAAAATTTAAGTATCATTCTGACCAATAAACCTAAATTTCTCTCCCTGATTTAAGCAACTCTGAACCCAGGTAAAGAAAAACCCATTAACATATCATTCCAACTTCTACAGAAATAATTTGGTGCTTTTTTCAAGCCAGAAGATAGCTTTTTAAAAAACATTCATGTTCTAAAGAATAAACACAGACAAAATTGGAAAGGTGACAATGTTAAAAAAATAAACATTAGAATATTCATATGAAAGAGTCAGGAAGAACCTTCAAAGCATTCACCTTAAGTAGTCTCCAATGATGTCTATCCTCAAAACATTTATTCTGTTTGAGAAACCATTCAGAGCCTATAATATATTTACTCAAATATCTTAAGCTAACTCTTAAACTGAAGATGGGTTCACCTATTAAAAACAATGAATAATTCAATGAAAATACTGGTAAATAAGGTAGAAGAAAAACTAGTTAACACTGTTTCAGAGCAAAAACAAAATGGGATTACAGAGAAATTAGGAATGCTCTGTTACACCCTGCCCGGGTGGTTTAGTTGGTTGGAGGATCATCCCATACATCAAAAAAGGATGCAAGTTTGATCCTGGCTCAAGCAGCATTGCACAAACAAAAGGCAATCAATTGACGTTTCTCTGTCGCACTGGTGTTTCCCTCTCCTCTTCCTCTCTCTAGAATCAATATTCTTTGGTAAGGCTTTCCAGGAAAAAAAAAATTTACTGTGGCTCTTGAATTTTCAACAAGATGTGAACTGAATCCCAAAAGGCTTCACTGTAATCACTGCTGGATTGAAACAAGTCTATATTCTTTCAATGAGTTTACTTTTAAAAGTCATAGCTTTGGCTACACTCTCTGTACAGTGGCCACTCCCATGTCTCACTGCTTCACTAATAAACTCTCATTTTAAACACACCCCACAAAAAGTAACAGTTTTACTATCAAAATGCACACATTCAAGAGCTATAAAACATGCAACGTTATCATTGCATTCTTTTTTTTTTTCCTGATACAAAATGATCTTCAGTTAACATAGTATTTCAGTCATTTTTTAAGGAATAAAAATCAATACAATGAATCATTAATTTAAAATAATTCTAGGCGCGGGCTGGAAACCAGAGGGTCCCGGTTCGATTCCCAGTCGGGGCACATGCCTCAGTTGCAGGCCAGGTCCCCAGTGAGGGCCATGTAAGAGGCAACCATACATTGTTCTTTCTCCCTCCCTTCTCCTCTCTCTGAAAATAAAATAAATTTTAAGAAATAAATAAATAAATAAAATAAAACAATTCTAGGAAAACTCTTAATTTCAATAAGCCTGAGAAACCAGACAGGCTATTCAAATATAGAATTGTATTTAGAAAACGGACTCCAAAAAAATTAAACCCAAAAATCCAATGGATTCTGCTGCCTAATATTCTATAGAAAGTAAAACTATAAAATCTAATTGGTGAGAGATGGATTTAGAGAATGAAAAACAATGCTATAGAGAAGGAGCAGTCGAAATTAGTAAAAAAGACTGTAGAATTTAAAATGTTATTTTATTTTTCAAATTACACAAACACTTTGTAGGATTATAATGAACTACTACTAGTCTAACAATCATGGCCACTTAGGGATTTTTAATGTGTTGGAATTAACATACCAATTAGGTACTTTTTTTAACTGTGTAATTAAAAGTGTATATAGTTTCTTGAAGGTCTGAATTATTTGCTTCCTTCATAAACAGTACAAAAGCAACCTTAGTGCAATCAATTTAGGAATTCTAGACTACTAAATAATCAACTTTCAATTGAAAACAATTAATTCTCTGAAGGAGACCACTCACCTGTATCTCACATGTTAAGAGATATGTCAAATGGCATATAACACATTAATTTAGCATTATGGAACACCTGCACTTACATGTCAGGCCTTGATACAATAAAAAGTAAAAGTCTATCTTCAAAGAGCTTACAATAGAGCAGCCAAAACGCTTAAGTAAAAAGTCACAATTCACTGTAAAAGAGCTGTGACAGAAAAAGGTTCAAGGAAGACTTCACAGAACAAAGAACTGGGATTTTAAAAGATTAAGAGGTTTGCCCGCCCCGCCCCAAAAGATAGGTAGCAGTGGGGAAAGGGCAGTTTTGGCTGTGAAAAAACAAAGGGACAGCAGCATTTGATGCATTTGATGCTCTAAGACTGGCTAAGTGGTTTCACATGACTATAGTATAGGGAGAGAAGAAAGTAGTTGAGGAAACAGTTGTTGAGATTTCTTGGCAATGGTGACTCAGAGATTTTAAATTATTCAAATTTTCAAGCTATATTTACAAGCAGAAATCTATTCTGAGATGCTCGCTTTCCGGCATGAGTATAACAGTGTTTTCTTTTCATTTCAGTGTCTTTTATGTACATGACATAGGGAAATTTCCAAGAAGTTCACAAGGAAGTAGAAAAATTCATGTAGTATCTGAACAATTACTTTGTCTCTAGAACAGAATGAAGACCTATATAATTCAGGCTTTAAGGGTTAGTGAAGGAAATTAATACGTTTAAATTTGTAGCCTGAAACTCAGCAATGCACAAAGAATGAGACAATAGATTTATTAAAAAGATACTTCAATAGTTAAGAGCAATGAGGTCTAGAATTCCCCTTAAACACAGGAGAAAAGAAAAAACAGTTAAGGATAACTTCCCAAGTATTACAAGGACAGGAAATACTCAAGTGAGAAATAGATTTTAGGAAGCTACCTATGGGCCATCACATGAAACGTCTAGTAACCAAAAAAAAAACCCCAAAAAACACAACATGTGGGACCAAAAAGCAAAGGATGGGGTCTGAAGAATGAAAAGCAACAAGGGCAGAACATAATTACACAAACATATGAAATTAAGGTTAGTTTACAGTTTTAGAAAAGTACAGTCTTGTGACTTAACCCTTAATATTCCTTATAATTTAAAGGCCCCCTGATAAATGAGACTCATATATCTAGGTATACAATATTAAACGCAAATGCTTTAAAACCCTAGTAAAGAGCCATTAAGGTAGCAGGAAGAGAAACTTGACTAAATCATCACAGCAAAGGCTGCAGGAAGTCAAAAAACTGCCCATCATACTGTATTTCAAATTCCCTAGCTTTTCCCTGTTACGATGAATGTTTTCATGATCAATCAGCACACTTTTATGAATTTGGAAGAGTCCACAAAATTTTTCATGACAATTCAAGTGTTAAATGCAAAACACCTTATCGTGATCTTCTCCTCATCTAAGCCAAAATATTCCAAAATAACCTATTTTATTAGTACTGCTCTTTGGCTAACAGAAATAACTCCTGTGAGTACGGTACAGGTCAGAACTTTTTGGTAGATGTTAATATCTGACATGCTACTCTGATGTACTGTCACACACACAATTCAGAGGTAATCAAAGATCAAACCAAAAGATTAGTACTATCTAAATATATCAACCACACTAATCACAAATTTCTTCTAAAATGCAATTGCTCCTAAGGGTCATTTCAAGAAAACTCTTTGCAAGCACCTGATATCAGTTTCAGTATAACAATTCAGGTGAAAGCTATTTCTCAGACAAAAAGCTAAATGAAGTTCACCATTTCAGGATAGCTTGATGGCACAGGGACTGGGGGTGCAGGGTCAGGGAGGGGAGAATATGGAGTGCCAAAGACTTTTATCAACAGCGATGGCTCCAGATACTACCCTAATATATCTTATTTACCTGTCCAGTTGCTAATATGCTTAGAATCTTCTCTACTGTCTACATTAGTTCTACTCTGGATGTCCATACCACAAGATACTAAGTCAGCTATTAAATGCTTAATTTTATTATTTAATGCATATAAATTATAAATTGTAACGCACAAAAATCTGTGAATCAAGAAAAAAGATGACAAAGTAGTTCCTTAAAAATCAAGAAAACATAAATATATGATCTGGCAAGTTTTATACACACCCACCACTCTGACTTCTAGACTCTTTTTTTTTTTTTTTAAAGATTTTATTTATTTATTTTCAGAGATAGGAGAAGGGAGGGAGAAACATCAATGTATGGTTGCTCCTCACATGGCCCCCACCGGGGACCTGGCCCGCAACCCAGGCATGTGCCCCGACTGGGAATCGAACCGGGACCGTCTGGTTCCCAGCCCGCGCTCAATCCACTGAGCTACACCAGCCAGGCTGAATTCTAGATTCTTAATGATAAAACTTCCTTTCCTTAATGTCCAATTCAAAGTTCCTCTTTCTCCTGTGTGCATTCTCCATAGATCTGCAGTTTAGAAATATCTCAATTAAACTAGTGTTTATTTAAAAGTTCAGTTTTCTAGTCTCCATCCCCCACTGCTCTGATTGAAGGTAGTAAGATAAAGTTGGGGCTCTTGTAGCTTTAACAGCATCTCAGATGATTCTAATAAGCTGCCAAATTTCAGGAAATTAAGCTAAATGTGTGTTTTGTTTTTTGAACCCCTACATCTTTCCTAAAACTCCCTGCACTGCCAAGTCCTGGTAAGAGCAGGCACTAAGTTAGACTTGCCCTGTGGTCCGTTTCATGTAGCTCTCACTTGCCTGCCTACCGGTATTTCCCTTCCTAATTTTACAGGGAAAAGGAAGCAGTGGCTTGAAACCTAGACCTGCTGATCTGACACTGGCTCTTCAATAACCACAGAAATAAGAGTAACCCTGATAATTTACTGTGCCACAGTCCGGGCACTTAGCTAAATGCTTTGTAAGTCTTTTACATACACAATTTCATTTAACCCCACAACAGTCTTGGGGGAGTGGATGCACAAACTCAGATAAATGTATGAGCTCACCAAGCCACAAGTACCAGAGCCTGAATTTAAACACAAGTCTAAATGAAAGATTTCAGCAATCAGTTACTCCTAAGAGATAAGGTAAGGTATTATAGGGTTGGCCAAAAAGTTCATTTTGTTTTTTCTGTAAGATAGCTCTAACAGATGGCTCTAATAGTGCTTAGATGTCTTTAACTTCATTCAAAACAATTGTTAGACTGTATTGTGACCACTGTCATATCAGCAAACATTTATAAAAAAACTTACCAAAACTGGTGAATTTTGCGCAGCCATCTTAATATTGAAGATAAAAGATATGTAACATTTTTGGCATCCTATACTTTATTTCAAGAAAGGTAAAAACTCAACTGAAATGCAAAAAAAGATTTGTGCAGTGTATGGAGAAGTTGCTGTGACTGATCAAACATGTCAAAAGTGGTTTGCGAAGTTTCTTGGTACTATGGACATTTTGGCCAAAAAATTCTTTGCTGTGGGTCTGCCTCATGCATTGGAAGATGTTTAGCAGCACCCCTGGCCTCTACCCACTTCTTAGAAGCCAACAGCGGGAGATAACTCAAAATATCCATCCAAATCAATAAAGTTAGTGGTGAAAATGAAAAATGTGTCTTTTATTTTAGGAAGACATTAAATAGATTTTTGGCCAACCCAGTAAGAAGTACTCGTAGTTGATCCTTTTAAACTGATATTCTTAACACCAACTGTCTGTTGAGTTCACTATTCAAATATTAAATACAAGCCACAAAAAAAAATAAAAAATGATACAATATGAAAGCACGGCAATAAAAACCCTAGGCAGGCTATTTATAGAATCCATCTGATATTTTATGTGTTCTATGAAAACTACTGACTTAACTCCAAAATGACAGTGTTTGAGGGAACATTGTTTTCCCCCCCCGCCATTTCCTAATTTTTCTGTAATAAATGTGTACTAACAGAAAAATTGTAGTATGAGAAGCACTATGTACAAGCATGCCTCATTTTATTGTACTTTCCAGATGTTGCTTGGAAAAAAAAAAAATCAAAGGCAAGGCCCTCCTCCAGCCAATGCCCTATAGTTTAAGAACCTATTAACTCCACCCTTGCCTTACATAAACATTACATAAACATGGTATTTCAAAAATAAGGCATATAAAATTTTTAGAGAAACAGGAGTATGTGGAAAGCTAGACAGAACAGGATGATTGTAGTCTCCAGAACTGTGCTGTCCAATTCAGTAGCCACTGACTACACATGTGGCAAGTAGGCAAATGGAATGCAGCCAGTATGAATTAAAATGCAATTTAAGTGTAAAATACTGGATTTCAAAGACCCTACACAACAAAAGGACCACAGAGAAACATATTTTTAATATCAAGCACATACTGAATATTTTAGATGTATTGTTTTTGAAATAAGTGGAATTCACTTCTCTTTTACTTCAATATTGGTACTAGAAAACCACATGAGATTATACTTCCACTGAACCTTGCTCTAGAACCTTGTCACTCACATGCAGCCAGCAACGCAGGCACCATTTGGGATCTTGTTTAAAAAAGAGAGCCCTGTGCCCTAACTCAGAACTGCTTAACTAGAACATGAATTTTAGCAAGATTTCCATAATATAAAAATGGTCAAATATGAGAACCAGTGTTCCAGAAAACTGCAATAATTTCCCCTAAATCATGACAATCCCAATATTCTTTTGTCTACCCACTTATTGAACTATTACAAGCTGTCAGAGACTGTTCTAGGCAACAGTGATACATGGGGATAAAATCATTAACAAAACTCACACCCTGTTCTCACAGAGCTTATATTCTAAAGACAAGAAAACATAAACGAAAATACAGGCGGTTCTGCTATCGCACTTGTTCTGAAAACACAAATTTGCTTGAGTGCCACTCAAGCAAATACACCAGAAAACTATTTGAACACAACAAATTCTCACTTACTTATGATTTCACCTGTGAGAAACACTACCTGTACCCAGGGATTCACAGACACACACACCTCAAACATCTGCCAGCTACCTCAGTTCACTGTAAGCTGTCATATCCACCCACAATTGGTGTTACAACTTTCAGAGGGTTATTTCAGATAACCCTCCTTCTGTCACTCACAATAACTTACATGCTTCAATCCTTCTACCAACCTATTTCAGGTCTTTGTCAAGGTACAGTGTTATATGTATTGTTCATGTACTCATTAACCATTTAATGTTATGCTATGATTTTGTTAGATTTTTTTTAAGATGTCACTGACATTTTTTAATATTGTTCCCCTGTTAAACACATTTTCCCCAGAAATCCCAGATACCAGGTTACTCAGGGTTTTTTATAGACCTTGGTAAGTAACAATCACTGGAGGGTTCTAAATATGAAGAGTGATGTGAGCTGACTGTCAGTTTAACTGGCTACTGCATGAGGAAATAATTGTGTGAAACAAAAAGGATGCAGGGACACTGTTCAGGAGGCTCTTGCAGAGTCCTGGTAAGAGAAGGTGGTAGTCAGGTCTACAATGGTTGTATTTTAAGTAGTGAGAAGTAGTCATTTGAAGGTGAAGATATTAAGTATAGCAAAGAAACTGGCTTTCCAATTTCGACAGGCTGGATATTTTAATTGGATTATACTTTCATCAGTGAAACAGGGATAATCTGATCAACCTATCTCCTCAAAGGGTTGTATGGAATCAGAGGAGAAACAAGGTAAAAGCTTTAAAAATAATGAAATATCACATAAATCATAAAAAGGTCGACTCTTCATAGGATATATTTTCAAGCCCCCAATAATTGCTTTCAAGCTGACAAATAATACCTCCAGTGCTTAGTATAAAGTCCCCAAAACAGAATCCAGTTACAGATGTGGTCCCAGTTACAGAATCCCTATAAAGATGCCCTAGCTCATTGCTATCTTTGCTATTCCCATCATCCTAACAAAATGATACACTACATACTCCCAAACCATTATGCACAACAGAGTAAAACAGTAAACAGATGTTTAACTCAAACAATCTAGAATAAGTTTTCTGAGTTATAGCTAAGAAATCCTAAGTACATTACACCAAGACCTTTATAAGTATCAACATATCTTGCACAACTAAAAAACAGTGCAATGAAGACTGCCTTAAAGATCAAAGTAATCCATTCCAAAATATTTTGATTGTGAAATAGAAATACCATCACATCATAAATATATAACCATATCTTTAAAAATAAAGTGTCAAAAATGTGATGACTAAGATAAATGATATACATGTTCAAATGCATGCACAAATATTAAAAGCATATTTTTTTCTAAAATTAAGGAAGAGCAAAGTATTAATACTGCTAATGTGCCAATCATTTTGTTTCTCTTGAAATGGAATACCTGTTTCTTGTGGTCTTTTTCAACTAGTCTCTGGAAATCCGATGCAAACATATCTACCTAGTTTACTATTCTCCTATAAAGCATCAATCAATAAAAATAAGTAATATTTATCTCTAACCTTTAGACAGAAAAATACTTAACGTTTGTCAGTGGCATTAAAATCCAAATTTTAGTAAATTTTAGAGTCTGTATAAAATTTCCACGCTGCTTTGAAAACAAGTCTTGAAATGTGAGAACTTAATGGCTTCTTCTAGTAAAAATTTTCACAAGTTTTCACATTAAAACTAAACATAAAATCTTGACACTTTATAACTTAGTCTACAACTACACACATACAATGGATCAATCAATGTCAATGCCCTGGCTTCCATATGTATGTACTATAATTAGGTAAAATGTAACCACTGGAGGAAGTCAAGTGAAATCACCTTTAAACTAATTGTGCTATAGTAAACACCCACCAAATAAGCTTTCAACATGCCTAATGTTTCACCTCCGACAGCACATGCAATTTACCAGAGGGTACTGACTCAACTGTCAAGATTTGTTCTATTTTACACAAGTAAATTTTCCCTTATTTGTAAAATTGTAAAGCAGGGTTATTTTGTGTCCTATCTACCTTCTAAGATCAAAATGAGGATCAAATGACACTTTTCTTTATTTTTAGAGCGGGGAAGGGAGGGAGAAAGAGAGGGAGAGAAACATCGAAGTGTTGATGGCCACCTCTCACACACCCTCAACTGTGGACCTAGCCTGCAACCCTGGCATGTAAACATTGACTGGAAATTGTACCAGCAACCTTGTGACTCGCACAGCGGCACTCAGTCTACTGAGCCACACCAGTCAGGGTGAGACTTCGTTTTCACAGCTCTAACATTACAAATGCAGAGCATATTTCATTTTATTCAAAACCCAGTCATTAGAATGACTAACCATAAGACCACGCTGTACAAGTACCACAGCCTATTATCCAACATGAAAAGATTCAAACATTATTAAATTATATTTTAAAAGCTATGAAAACACCAACTGTCCCCAATAGTCCCACTGAAGAAGATACTTCAGTAAATAATCTTTGTTTGAAAACTGGATGAAAAGATATTTCCAAATTTCTCTAGATATGGCTGACAAAATGAGATAAAAACTTCACTGGTACAGCTACAAACTTTAAAATCTTTAGAAATAATGGTTTACTAAACTACCAAATGCAATTGTCCTTCGACTCAAAAGATACCTGAATGCTAACTAAAGGCAATGCAAATTCACTAATGTTCCAAAAAGGAGTATTTTTCAATGAACCGATTGAGCTAAACTATCTCTCCCAAAAAAATGTTTCTAACAAGAATTCAAATATGTCTTTTAAGTTTATTACCATTAATTGAGAGGGAAGATGAGAAAAATGAAACAAGCCTCAAAATGCTAATGTTTTGTGGAACAGCTTTATAGCCTTGCTGTAAAGATACCCTTCATTCCCAAACTCATTTATACTATCATCATTCTTTCTTCTTGTTCTGTATTTTTTCTTTTTTTTGGTCTATCATCATTCTTAGAGTTACTTGATAAAATAATTAGAGCTAGTCCTTGAAAACAAAGATGTACTTAAATCAAATGGAAAAAATTTTATAATTCAATAAAAATAAATTCCACTTGTATGTTCACTCTTCTGAGGTTTGGATGTCAGATGCACCTTTAAAAACCTGTCTCAGCTATAAGAAAACAAATCTAATAATTGTGCCTTAAGATTCTTGCTTTAGGTTATTTTTAAACGAAAAATTGTATGATTTGCAGACAGTTCAGAAAATATATAAAAACTTATTTCTCCTTAATTTACAATGGATAATCCAATACATTCCTTTTAATAAATCCTAAGGGATAAATAAAATCTCTACAACTTTTAACTGTATACTATGTTGCACTTTAGAGTCTTTAAAGATTTCGAGTAGTGACAATCTTCAATCTCTGCTTTCTTTTTACTGTACACCTTAGTCCTTTTCGCATATTACTTCTAAATTATCACTGTTCAAAGAAATTTAAGGTGCCACTGAAAAACAACACATCTTACAAGTTCTACATTTGTTTAACTTGCTTTGTAAAATTCAAGTTACAAATCACAGCACATAGGTTCTTACGTTATTTAGTATTTACTATCATCAGATTTTTTAAAGCTCCTAAAATAAAAAAAATAACAAATTTGAAATTAGTTCAAAAAACAAAATAGCCTGTTCTTACACTGTTACTTATACATGCTGAGAGCACAGATAATCCAACTCACTTCATTTGACTTTGGATAATGTCTTTGACTTTACATATGAATATTTATATATATTTGAATTCATAATTAAAGATAAAAACCTAACAAAATACAAATACCTGTAATAAAAATTATGCACATACACTTTTAAAACTTAGATTCAAACACATTAGCAATTTTAAAATACCTGAAGTCAAAGTATAATGACTAAATATCTAAGTATTAAATGAGGGAAGAATCACAACTTTACATCTTTAAGACAGAATTAACATCAAAGATGCGCTCTGAACTCCAGAATGGAAATCTCCTATCTTATAGTAGTCATTATTCCTACAAAGTATAAAGGAATTTGGCAACCAAGAGTAGTAGGGATTGTACTAACACGAGTGGAGTTACAGTATTAACAGGCTCCACAGTAAGACAGACAAGCAGCTAAAAAGCAAATTAGAAGGTGAGATCTAACTCTGCCAATGACTAGATCAGAAAAACAAGAAAGAAGTTTCTTAAAAATGGAGCTAAGGAAACATCAACAAGCAAATGCAAATGAAAAGGAAACTAAAACACAACAAAAGTATCTGGCATTCACGTAGAAGTAAAATTAAAGTCAAAATGAAGAAACAGGAGTAAAGAAAAAGTAAGTTATCAACACCACTAACTCTTGAAAGTCAAGACATTTAATAGTTTCAAGGGCAGGATCACATCTTTACTTCCAGGAATACCACCCCATTGTTGGCACACAGTGGATGCCTCGTGGTTATTGAATAAATAAGCAACAGAATGTTCTTGGGATTATTTCACCTGTAAAAGAATTTACCAGGCACAATTCATCATGAATGTACATCAAGTTCCCTATAGCACCCAAACTGATTTCTTCCTGAATTTGTAGATAGATGATACATTAACCAGATCATAACTGCTAAGAGAACCTAAGATACTTATCTGTAAGGAGATGAGGTGTCACCTCTTATTTTGTCACAATTAGCAAATTTTAAACATAAAGCACAGTTCTGTACAAATAGTACACACCTTCCAAGAACTAAAATTTGAAACGAAAACCCCTATAGAAGAGTGATTGATAATAGTATCATCTCATACTGTACAAAACACTATGGAAAATTTACCCACAAAACTGAAAACATTAATAATTTAGATAATTTTACCATCAAAGAACTTGTAATACTTTAATAACCAAACCTACCTTCTGTTACTTGCAAACAAAAATATGGTTTATCTGCATAAGTTGAATAAAGCTATAGCTATATTCAACAGAACTGTACTTTCTATTCCATCTCAATATTAATCTCCTATTAATTTCCTCAACCTAGTAATTATGTACTGATTTCTATTCTAGGAAGCAAAAAAAAAAAAAAGAGAACCAGAAGATACAGAATTTTTTTAAAAGTAAGCCAAGTATTGAGAAGCTATTTGATGATCAGAGGCAGAAAGCCACATGGTACTCTAGTGAGTTTCTTTGGAAGCTTATAAAAGCACAATCAGTATTGTATCTTTATCTCAAACATACTTTCTATTAAGTGATATAAGATCTTACAGTGGGGAAAAATATAGATGTCTTAATCTTAGTGAAATTGGTTTGTTCCTCAATGCATGCTTTAGACAAAGTGTCTGATATCTGGTAAATTTTGGAAAATTAAGTCTGAAAATAGTTACTGAGTTTATTTTATTTTTTCTCAATATCCTACACCTCATAGAGCTGGAGGCAAGGTAATAACTGAAGGGTACCAGCATCATACAAAAGAAATGAGGATAATTTTTTAAAAGTTGAATGCCTGAATGAACACAATATAGAAGATACATTAGTAAGACTCAGGAAAATATGGAAAACAATGTTTTAAATATCCACAACAAAAAGCCAAAAGAAATTTTCAGAATCACAAACTATTTAACCCATGAACTGTCTCCAAACACCTGTTTTAAATTCATAATTTATCATTAGAGAACACATTTGAGGCCCTTAAAAAATAGATTCGAGCAGCAATAAGCACCTCAAAATTAACTAAGCCAAATAAAATAAAATCTTTACTTGGAAAGATGAAAATTCCTTTCTTGGGAAAACGTACTGAAATTCTCACACCATGAATAAAGCATTTGGCAGACTATATTCATTAGTGCATTCTCTTACGGGATACCCTGTTAGAGTTCATTTTTAGATGCTGGAGTCAGCATCTTATTTCTACAGTAACTTTTTCAAGAATCAAATAAATTAATAGAAATTAAAAATTTTCATAACACTGCCATAGTTATTACTGCCACCTATTATTTTACATAGAGAACTGTTAAAAAATAAATGTATGTGAAAGTTGCAACAAAAAGCTACTCACCACCATCCCTCTCTCTAACTCTGTGAATATGCACATTTTTGGCCTTACTGTGACCGGTGCTGTCACTGTACTTGTTCTCAGGACTATCAGATCTCCGCAACATTTTATTTGGTGGTGAAGGATCTGCGGCGTCTCGCATTTTTTCATGTCTGTGATCACCGCTACTGGGGTGACTCTTCGATGAATACTTAAGTGCCTGTAAAACATCACCCCCCCAAATAAAGAGAGAAAAAATTTAAACTTTAAACGTAACTTCCTAAATTCATTTTATCATAAAATTTGGTGTTTTAACTTCATTAAGTTTTATGAATTTGTATCAGTAAAATTAAAATTTCCATTTCAATTATGACTTTTAAGTTATTCAGACAAGACCTAAATAAATGCCTAACTTATTATAAGGCTCCTCATACAAATCATAACAACGTATGTTAAAAAAAAAAAAACCCAAAAAACTTCCATCCATAAAGTATCTTGTAAATACATGAAATCAAACACCTCAGTACATTTATTCCTCTATAAATTTTTCTGGGAATTAAAAAGTTTAATCTAAGAAAAGCAGGAACTGAGTTCTACTGTAATCTATTTCTGCTCTACAGCTGATGCAAAAAAAGAGCTTAAGCATGTTTCTGAAAACCTACCAAAAAAGCAAGCATCAGTTTCTCCAATTCTGACTCAAAAAAAGCATTTCAAATCCACCTTACCTACTTGACAGGTGTGGGAAATCAAGGTACAAGATAATATAATGAAATTTAATGGAGAGTCTTCACAATAATGCTTAAATTCTATCCTAACACACATTTAAAACAATCTGATAAAACGTGTAATTAATTGCTTCAGAGGGGCAGATTCCATTGGGTTCAATCTTTGATATCCAAATGTAATGAACAATGGTTCACACATCAGGGAACATAGGGTTTTTAACTTGCGCTTTAACTAATGCCAAACAGTTACAGAACTATCAGCTTAGAAACATACTCTCTTATGATTGCAGTGATTAGATGTAAATATATTTACTTTTAGCGTCATCTGACAGTTAACCTTAGAGATCCCTCCCGCCCCCCCCCCGAAAACAGGAGCCACCTGTATAATTTTTTAAAACTTTACATGCAGCAACTGCAAAAACAAAAAGGGACCTACAAAACTAGAATCATCAACATTTAGAATGAATTATCCAAATATCCAAAAATCTTAATTCCTACAAAGCCAAAAGCACCATCTCTCACTAGTAAGGCAACTATTTGCCCCAAAAACAACTAAACTGAGAAGGGACAGTGGTTTGCAACACACTTAAGAATTGCGTATCAATTAGATGTTTCTTCCCAGGCCTTTCATCTAAGTTTAATACCTTAACGTTAAATTTTACTTCCCAATAAAATACAATATAGAAACCTATCACCTGACCTCATCAATTCTTTCACGCCCAAATAATCGAATCGAAACTTGATTCGATTATTTCTGGCTGAAAATGACTTTTTCCTTAAAAAACTGAACTCCCTCCACTCTGCTGTCAAAATAAGTCACTAAACGTTTTCGGGGAGCGCTAATGGACTCAAACAGAGCATTTTAAGGGGGCCAGCACTACTAGTTTAGGATTTGTTGCACCGAAAGGCCTGTAGCGACATCTGAAGCCTGCGCTCGAGTACTAGGTCCTTCCTCCCTTCCCCCTCCGTCCCCGCATCCACCCCTCCACCCTGGCCTCGCCTGGTACCTGGTAAGGCTGCGAGTCCCCCCTCCGGTCGTGACAGCTGAAAAACAGGAAGAGAGACGGCGACATGAAACATCTCGAGGGAAAGGAAGAAAACGCCCCCCCCCCAGGGCCCCTCCCCGCGGGAGACCCACGAAACGAACCGGCGGAGAGTCCGCACTCGCACACTCGCCGCTTTTAAAGGCGGTGACGAGGGCGAAAAGCCGCGACCCGGCCCTGCGCTCCCTCCACACTCACTCTAGCCTCCCCTGCTCGCGCCACCGCTCCTCCTCCCAGCTCGATCCGGACCAGGGTTAACAACAAAAATGGCGGCTCCGCCAGCAGCCGATAAGGAGGAACAGCCCCCCCCTCCCCGCCGCCGCCGCCACCCCCGCCCCCGCCGCGGCCCAGCCAGAAACGAAAAGCCAATTTACCCATCACTGAGTCTCTGCTGTTTCCTCGCATACATTACCATCAATGCACGACCTGTGAGTGTGTGTCGGGGGAGGGGGGAGAGCAGCCGCGAGGGGCGGGCGAGCGGGCGGGCGGCAGCACCGGCACCAAGGTCCGGCGCGCCCTCGGCGACTCTCAGCACCTCCCCGTTACTGGCGCCGGCGCTCCCGGGCCATCTCCCTCCGTCCACACCACGCTCACTCTCAGCCCGGGGAGAGGCGCCACCTACACGGCGGAAGCGGCCAACCGGTGGGGGGGGAGAAGGGGGGCAGTAAGACGCGTCCTGCTTAGCCTGGAGGAGCAACTGCCTTCTCCGCCTTCTCCTCCTTCGCCGCCTCCTGCCCGCCTTCGCCCCAGCCGCCGCTTGGCCCTTCTCCTCCGCCTGCCGCTGCCGCCGCCGCCGCCGCTGCTGCTGCCGCTCCACCAACTACATCCGGGCAACTCCGAGGCTGCGGCCTTCGGCAAACCTCGGCAGTTTCCGCCGCGCCCCTCCTCTGCCACCCTCGGCCCTCCTCCCCTTCCGCGCGCTACTCCCGCACGCCGTCTTCGGCAAACCTCGGCTCGCTTCGCTTTTCCTCTTCCTCTGAGGCCTGGCTCAACGCCTCGACACCCGTCAGTTCTTTCCGGTTGCCGCCGCTTTGCCTCACGCTCCCGTCTGGCCACTGCCGTTCCAGTTTAAGGAGACTCCTGCCTGGGGACCAGCTCGGGGCTGGTCCCAGGGGCCCCCGGGTGCGCCGGGAAGGAGCCGCCTTCGGGAGGAGGACGGTGGGGCGCCAGAGAAGCCATCTCGGACTAAATAAGGGAGGCTGGGGCTACTGCGCGTGCGCAGAGGAGGGGGCACAAGCGGGGGAGGGTGTCCTGGGAGAGCGCTCGGGCTGCAGGCGCCTGCCCCTACGGGCTGCGGGGTGGTGGTCGCAAAGCCTTCGTTAGGCGACGGGCGAACGGTTATCCTGGAGCTTCCTCCGCGACCAGCGACCGAAGCTGCTGTCAGCGAGGTGGGGAGCGCGCGACTACCCTCTCAGGCCGGTTCCTTCGATCCGGAACTGGGCCTGGACAGCCGACCCACGCCGCTTAACGCGCCGCAGTCGTGGGACGGGCCGGGCTGCTTCGATCTGGCGCGCGGCAGGTTAGAAGTCAGTCCCATCCCCAGAAGCGAGCTTTCCCAACGAGGAGTGACGGGTATGAAGGACTTAGGGAGTGTGCCTGC
>PVJI01020858.1:0-28189 GCA_004026765.1 Micronycteris hirsuta | reverse complement strand
TCCTAACTTCCCAGTGTGCAGTCTTTCTGCTACCAAAGGTTCTCACATGTTGACACATATAAGGATTACTTGGGGAGTTTGTAAAACCTACTGATTAGTAAGCTTTATCAACCAAAATTCTGATTCTAGTATATGTGACACATTTTAGATATCTGCGTTTTAACAACAAGCACAGGTCTTTCTGGAAATAGTGTTAAAAGTACTAATCTTACTCACTTTATAAATACCACTACTAATTAATATATGTTGTATATTAGCTAATATATTCATAATAATAATAATGAAGAATATACCATTCTTATCCTCTTTTTACAGATAAAGAAACTGGTGAGTAGAGAATTTAAGTAAATTGATTAAGATTATACACCTTAATTCAGTGGCGCAAGTATCTAATTATGAGCCCATGCTCTCAAATACCCCATTTCACGGCTGACATTTGGACTGTTCTTAGTGAACTGCAGCAAACTACCACTAAGTCCCCAATGTCACTGCCTCTCAGTTTTCTCATCTTAATTACATTCCTCTAGTGACTCCTTAAAGGGGATGATTCTGCGATGATATGGCCATGGTATTCTAATTTGTCTCCTCATGCCAGGATGGCACATGAAATAATCCCACCCGTTTTTTTGTTTCTTTGTTAACTTTAAGAGAGTACCATCTCTTCTAAGAATTTTGGTATTACAAAAAAGAAAAGCATAAGCAATGAAGTTATTTCCTTTATATTTGGTTTTAGTAGTTGTATACAGACATGTGTCACATCATTTAAAGTCATAAATAGGCATCATTTTATCTAATCACACAAAAATTTCAGCCGATGTTTCTGTTTTGAAATAGCATATGAAACATCTAGAATATTGATATCAGGTGATAATAATGATTTAGTTCTATATTCCTGATTCCCCAGTATAGTGTTTTCTTAAAACTCCAGAATACCGTTCTCCAAAGGATTTTCTGTGATAATGGGAATGTTCTGTCTGCATTGTTTAATATAGTAGTAGTTAGTTACATGTGGCTTTTGAGTACTTGAAATATGGCCAGTGTGACTGAAGAATTGAATTTTTAATGCTACTTAAATTCAATGAACTTAAATTTTAATAGTCGCAAGAGACTGGGGCCATCCTATTGGATATCACAGTTCTAGGAAGCACATTAAGCAGCATTCTTTGGTTATGGCTTCTTTGACACACTTAAAAATATTTTAAATCCAGTTGTGTTTTTTTTAAACTTGGACATGATTAAGATATTTGCCATTAAAAAGACTTACATCTTCTTCACTAATGGCCCTCTTTCTATTGCTATTTTAGTTTAACCCAGTGTATCAAAACCTTAGTTGGTTTATGTATTGTGTCTAATAACTTATTCTTTTTTGTTCCTGTGTAATATTTTTTCTGACTGCGTTTTTTTGCACTTTGGAACTTTCCCTTCCACAGCTGTGATGGATGTGGTCAGAGCACTCCAACCTCTGACCAGTCCCCATGAACTCACGGCAGTCACCTGTGGGAATAAAGTCCAATGTGTCTTCCATAAATCTCTAATCAAGTGTACAACTTGCTGTGGGATTTTAATAAAGTTATAAACATAGGAAATTTAAAGCCATCATTTCACACTGTTTTGTTCCATAAAACATAGAAAGGTGGTTGTTATTTTATGCATCTGCAGCAAAATTGAGTAATTTTAACAAGCCTTGGAATAAATACATTGAATATGATACACATTTTTCACTTGAATTTGACATCCAACTTCATGAATTAAAAAGTTCTATTTATTATGCAGTGATAGTCACATGTACCATATTTATAAGGGAATAAGTTATTTCCTGGAACTCTGGTGTGTCATTTCATACTAATCATATAATATAAAATAATTATAATCATGTTAGGTGTGTGAGCAGAATATAACCACTTCAAATTTGCCTTTGATTTTATGTTAATCCATTTGTTGGCTGGCATGTGGTTTTAATGTGTCCTTATAATTCTTTTCATCTGGGGAAAATTATTAATTCTGTCATGCTCATAAATAACTACATTAAAGATATATTTAGAAAGATATACATTTTAAATTTATTAAGTTGAATTTAAAACAATAGTAAGTGAAAATACAATAAAAATAATGTAAAAATATTAATGCAGTTCATTCATTGAACAGATTTGAAGGCAGTTATTTTAAGTGTCTGATGCTTCCACATGCTTCATAAAAGACATTACTTAACAGAAACTTAGAGTCTTTGGCTTAAATATTATATAATTCTTAAAAATCATCTCTCTTACATTTCTACCAAAACACTTATTAAAACCCATCATCATTAAAGAGAAGATCTTACATAGTGAATATTTGGACTCAAAATCCAGAGTCAAAAAGATCTTTTCACCAACTACAAGGCCAAAGGGAGTAGACTAAAAAGTTCAGTAATAGGGATCATCACAGCAAAGCTATGAAGTAATTACTGATAATATCCCCACTTAACAGTCTGGGAAATGGGAGCATGGAGTAATTTGCCCAGGGGCCTACAGGGATATTGCCCAGGAATAGGGGACAGAGCCAGGATCTGAACCTTAACTCGCTCACAAGTCCCTGCTCTTAACCTTAATTCTATGTAATACTTAACTGTCCCTGCCCTGGATGAAACTGTAGACTAGTAATAGGGCGTAGATTCATAAGTGTTTAAATGCAGGAAAGTTCCTGTTTGTAACTTAGAGTCATGGAAGCGGATATAAAAGAATAAAGGAAGAAGTTACAATTCTATAAAAGGTGGGAAAGATATGACAAAACTATTTTTATCGTTTAATATTAGTGATTAGCTATTTTTAGTAACTTCTCAGTACAACTCATGGTGTCTGGCAGATTCTAGGTATATAATAATTGCTTGGCTGAATAAATGAATTAGTTAAACAATGAAGAGACCAATCAGTGAATGAGAGACTTTACAGAAAACCATAACCAAAGTGTTCAAGAAATCTTGAAATATTATAAAGAAACCAGAAATGTTAGGTTTGAAAGATCATGATAGCTGCCCGGCTGGTGTAGCTCAGTGGATTAAGCGCGGGCTGGGAACCAGACGGTCCCGGTTCGATTCCCGGTCGGGGCACATGCCTGGGTTGCTGGCCAGGTCCCCAGTGAGGGCCATGTGAGAGGCAACCATACATTGATCTTTCTCCCTCTCTTCTCCTCTCTCTAAAAAAAAAAATAAATAAAATCTTAAAGAAAGCTCATGAAAGCTTTTTTTTTTTTATAATTAATGGAAAAATAGCAATGTATGGTTGCCTCTCACATGGCCCTCACTGGGGACCTGGCCTGCAACCCAGGCATGTGCCCTGACTGGGAATTGAACTGGGACCCTTTGGTTCCCAGCCCACGCTCAATCCACTGAGCTACACCAGCCAGGGCTGATAGCTTTCTTACTAGTAAAAGTCTTCCATATAATTGAAGACAACTACATTTGTATGACTCCAGGGGGCAAAAGTAGTATGAATTAGAAGTTGCAACACAGCACATTTTGACACAAAATAAGGAAGAATAATCTATTGTTGTTCCCATTTGTATCTTAATTTATGAAATGTGAGAAACCTTAGTATGATTAAAACATCAGTCCTTTTCAAATTGACTATATTTTAGACTATCAATTTGTAACCTAGTAATACCTTCGTAGGTTGTAAGGTAAGGATTTTTTTTTATTTAATAATTTCAGACATAAAATTGGCCAGATAATTTTAATTGCTTAAATATTTGTGTGTATTAAGAGGGAGTTCATCATGCTGTGGTAAAGAAGGAAGTCCTGCTGTTTGTGACAGCGTGGATGGAGCTGAGACAATGTGCTAAGTGAGTTAGCCACACTGAGAAAGACAAATACTGCATGCTTTCACGTATATTGAAAAAAAGTCACACTCATAGAAATAGTATAAAAGTGTGACAGGGGATGGTATGTGGGAGAAATAGGGAGAGATTGGTCAAAGGGTAGTAACTCAGCTATAAGAACAACTTCTGATTATCTGATGTGAAACATAGTAACTGTAGTTGTTAACATTATATTATGTTAATTGAAATTTGCTAAAAGAGTAGAACTGAAATGTTCTCACACTAAAAAAAAAAGATTAAATAAAGTAAAATTAAATATATTGAAGATTTGTTTTTTTTAATTTCTTTTGAAAACCCATGCTTCTAAGTGAGGTTCAATATATAAATAGAAGGAACAGTAGTAGTACATAGAATTATGAATATTTCTATTTTAAAATCACTTCTAGCATATAAGGCAAGGGAGTCAGTTCAGCTCCATGAAGAATGGAAAACTGAGATGTGGGAGAGGAAAAGTCTTTCAAAGAATATGCATTTTTCTTAGGAAGGAGGCAAAATATGTCAGAGCCTTATAAATAGTGAATGGAATATGAAAGCACCTCACCTGATTGTTACTAAGTTTAGGGAAAGAAGGAATAT
Organism: Micronycteris hirsuta; assembly: GCA_004026765.1. Lineage (NCBI taxonomy): Eukaryota > Metazoa > Chordata > Mammalia > Chiroptera > Phyllostomidae > Micronycteris > Micronycteris hirsuta. Next base: position 23,761 of record PVJI01020858.1, on the reverse strand, counting down.
TCTTGAATTATGAATAGAAAGTTTTATGAATCAGAGAAAAAGAGGGATGCAAAACAAACCATAAAGACAAATGCATTTATAGGTGATGGAATCAATTTACACAAAAACACTTTTAACCAAAACAAGTTTTGTGGATATCATAGCTTATATGGAATATTGTTTATTAGACTCAAATATCAGTGCTAAAATTAACCTCAGTGGATATTATCTTTTGTAATTACTGAACTACATGCTTTGGTAATAAAAATATAGAAGGCCAATCCATTATCTTAAAGAATTATTAGCTTTAAATCCAGGGTGGGGGGTCACATGCAAACTTAAAAGTGCAGTTCAGTGTGGTGGCTGTGGAGCACACAGAAAAATTTAGTAAGGAGGAGGGCCCAGGGAAGATTTTATAATATAACTGATTCTTAAATTGAGTGAGTTTCTATTGAATTGTGATGAGGATGGTGCAGGAAAAAGGAAAAGTGAGTAAGTCATAAAGCGGGTTTGCATAATAAATGCTACATGTTTTTGTGGCCCACAGCACAGAGTTCAAGTTGACAGGAACGCTTGAGAGAGTGGTGGATGACCTCCAGGTCCCGCAAGAGCCAGGTATCCATCTGTAAAAAGTTTGAGGACAACCTGGAGCTGGTAGGAAGTTGCAAATTGCCTGAGATTGGGTTCAGGATTGAGGTCCCAAGTAAACATTTACTTTGTAATACTTGAAGCCAAAAAGATGTAAAAGGTCGTTCAGGAGCAGAAGGCTGCATTCAGATCCCTGGGGATAGTGATATTTAGAATCTCTAACTCTTTACAATCAAATAAGATGAGAACAGAAAAGTGTCCATCAAATTTAGCAATTGGAAGTCACTTGTAACCTTTGCCAAAGCAGTTTAAACACGCACACTGAAAAGGGCATGAACAGGTAAGGGAAAAAAATCAATGAATCATTGTGATATTGTTTTCTCTACCCCACATCTTATCAAGGTTTGAAAGGGCAGTTGTTTTACAAAGAACATATGTCATTTGTTTGTATTTTAATTGATAAATGCAAATCTGCCAACAAACAGAACAAAATAACAACAGTAACAAAAGGGGTAGTGTTCGTAAACGTTCCCTGGACCTAGGCTGCCTGCTGTTGTAAAGTAGCGCCAAAGGATTTGCCAAAACACAAGCTTATGAAATGCATTTAATTACAAGGTGCTGTCAGTGATAAGGTTCAGATGTTGTCTTTTGTGGTCTAAGGACTGTTAAAAACATTAAAAACAACTTAGAGCACGTGTAATTTGTTTGGTGTACAATATAAAAAATGATGGCATCAATAATTCTTAGGGATCTGGCTATACTGCTTTGAAAACAGCAGGAAAAATTTAAGGATTTGGAATAAATTCGTAGCATGTTTTAGAAAAAGGTTTTAAATATATGATTCAAGTTTATCCTCAATTAGTTTGATGATACTAGTGAAAATGACCTTGTTTAAAATACATGGACAGAAAATAAAATGTAAAGACAAGTTGACTTGGAATCTGCATGGAAATAACCTCATAAAATAAGATCTTTGCTAATTATGAAAAATAATTGATCTGGAATTTTAAGAATTGTATCTTTACCCATTGCTTGCAGAAAGCAAGCCAGTAGTATACATACAGTTTTCCCGCCTCTGACTGATTCTTCCATTCGTGTGTGTGTGTGTGCATGTGTGTGTGCATGTGTGTGTAAGACCATATTACCCTTGTAAGACTAAGTTCATCATGGTGCAAAGATTAGGGAGTTTGACGTTCATCTTACCTTTTCCATTTGGCTTTCTGACCTTTGAAAATTCTGTAGTCCTCTCTAAGCTTCAATAAAACTTCATCAGTGAAACCGAGATAACAGTAGCACCTCCATCAGCAGCATATTCTAATTCTGACATCAGGAGTACGGAACTCAGTACCTTAAACACTAAGCATCAGTGTTTAAGGTACTGAGCAAAATATAAATGTTATCATTTGACAGTGCTTTCCATGGCCTCATGTTGTGGATACCCTTAATATAAAAATTAATATGGTTTAATATATAAGCCATAACATTATTATGTGGTTTATATTTAAAATCATTCTTTCTTGGAATAAAACTAACTTTTGAAATAAATTAGACAGTAATGAGAACATTAATTTTGGAATGGAGAATGTATATCTGTTTATGAACATTTTTAAATAAGGGAGAAACTGATAATGCAGAATCATTTTAATACTCTAGCTGAACCACTTTTAAATCAAATTATTGCAAATAGATTGACAAGTGAGAAATAGCTATTTACGTATTGCAACCAAGATGCACCTATTGTAGGGATTTTTGTTTGTTTGTAATTACCATATTTTGTCATCTATAATGTGCTCCGACGTTTTTGTGCATATTATACATGGGATTATTATACCCATGGCATGTAAGCATTACACCCACGTATAATACGCATCCTTACTTTTCTCTCAAAAATTTGGGCAAAAAGGTGCACATTATACATAGCAAAATACAGTAATAAAATTGAACCAGTGTGTACTAATTCAGTTCCCCTGATTCCTTGTTTGTAAAATGGGCACAGTAGGACTGTAAATGAGTTAATCTAGGTAGAGACTGTAGAACAATACCCAGGACATGGTAATGCATATTAAATGCAAGCTTGTCATCATTGTTGATGGTACTCAGTATGCAACTTGTTTCACTTAGATCATAATATAAAGTAGTGATGAATAATATTCATTTAGAGTTGTAGGGATTTAATTTTTTTACATATTTTATTCTATTTCATGCACTTTGTGATTGTTATTGTCATCCTGTTTCTCAGGTGAAGAAAAAATAGAAAGGTTTAGTGACTTGTTTAACATCACAAAACCATTACATTTTAGAAATAGGTCACTGGACATGCTGATTCTTTTTTAAATCAACTTTCAATTGAAGGAAACATCCCTGCAAACTGTTATTATTTATTGTTCTTTGTGGAAAGTAAATATTTCTTGCAGGTGACATTGGATTTGATCATTACAGCATTTTATGGACCCTAATTAATTCCACAGAGTGGGAATCATTTTTTAAAAATTTTCTTTGTATTTCTTTAAGCTTTGCTGAGATATTTTTGACATATAGCATTGTGTAAGGTTAAGGTGGCATTAAATCTCAAGTCTGTGGTTTCTTACTGGCCCACGGAACTAATGCAGCTTTCTGCAAGTGTTCGCTGGCCACCTGCCAAAGCTGTCTCTCACTGTTGCCATAGGGAGTGGGCACAGGGAGCCAAATGTGGGGTGGGAAGAGGGATGGGTGAGGCACACACAGTGCTACTTGGGGAGATTCTGTGAGCAAGGCATTCCCAGTGGCCCATGGGTGGGCTTTCGATGTTGGAGCCCACAATGCAGTTGGTTGGATCACATCCCTTTAATCCCCTCCAAGAGTCTTATCTGCCACTCTCCCAGCCTTTCTGAGCTACGATTGTGAAACTCATAATACAGTACTCTTGATGGGGCCAGAGAAGAATGGGCTACTTTGGCAGCATCTTGCCCAGGTGGAGAAGCCTGGAGGCTTACTCAAATGCTGTTACTTCCCCCATCAGAGAGATCACAGGGTAAGAAATTCTCCCTTGGCCCTGAGTGGTGATGCAGGTAGCGTCAAACTGTTCCTCTTACCCTCTCCAATGCATCCAAACTCATACACTTGCTCCAGTGGTGAGCTGGAGCTTCTCTGCTGAAACTACTTGGATCTCCACAAAGGTTCTCTCATCGGTGGGTGATTACCTAACCCAGTGTTTTCCAGAGGATCCCGGATCATGGAGGAGAGGGGTTGCATGGGGCCACTGCAGTATCCAAAGCCAGAACCAAGGTCTGTATGCTTATTACCTGCAGCACAGGTGGACAGGACTCTCCCGGGTCCCAGGCTTATGGTTCTGGACCCCTCAACTCCCACAAAGGCACTTTGTCTCTGGCTGGATACCACATTTTTACTAAGGGGGATATGATGAGGGATATCTTATTCAGCCATGATGCTCCACAGAGTGGGAATCTTGTCATCTCTCTGGCGCCTGAGAGTCATTACCAATGATGTAATTGGTGGTCATGTTAGAGATCGGGGTTTGAAAATTTCCTGTTACTGAATATATATTTTGTCAAATCTGTGATCCTGTCTCCTCACTGGTCATTTTCTCAAGTGATAGATACCAAATATCTAAGGTATTTCACCCCATTTTAAAAAGTGTCTAGAGAGCCAAATGTCCACAATATTACTCAGTTATTAGCATAGACACTGTTATTATTTGAAAAATAGCATTTGTAGAAATATGACAATGATAATAAAGTTTATTATCTTCACCTAAACATGACTTGGCAGGATTCTCTGAATGATTTTTGGGTAAAACAAACCAATATGTTTATTATGTTATCTATATTTAATGTTAAGCCTAAATGTATGTCTCTAAAACCATTTTCCAAATTAACATTTTGTAATTCAGGGTTTCTCAGGGGTTCATTATATATACATATATCACATTAAAATTATATTCTCAGCCCTGGCTGGTGTAGCTCAGTGGATTGAGCGCGGGCTGGGAACCAGGGGGTCCCGATTCGATTCCCAGTCAGGGCACATGCCTGGGTTGCGGGCCGGGTCCCCAGTGAGGGCCATGTGAGAGGCAACCATACATTGCTGTTTCTCTCCCTCGCTTTCTCCTTCCCTTCCCTTCTCTCTAAAAATAAATAAATAAAATCTTTAAAAAAATTGTATTCTCATCTGTTAGAAACAGCTCAAACCTGGCTATGATTCTGTTTGCCTTCTTCTCTTAATTTTAGGTCTTGGTTATCCTGAATTGATATGGATGTCAGTATATTGCAGGAAGCAATTGTTTGAACAGAGCCTGAATACTATGACATAATGTGTGTTAAAGAGTGTCATTCCTAATGAGAGGATTCTTCTAGGCTTTAGTACATAATGTATTATTCTTGTAATGGCACAGTTCCCTTGGCTTAAATCCCAAATGAGATATTTGAGACAGTCCATCCAATGACAGCTTTATTGGCCTTAAGCAAATTACCTCAAAGGATTTTGGATGACATGTATTAGAAGTAAATGGTACTTAAAAAAATAATAGCCAGTTATATAGATAAAATGGGTGGTTGGTTGGATGGATGGATGAATGGATGGATGTAGAGAAAGCCATCACAATTTAGGCTTCTGATATGTCCACTTATAGTATCACCGCCCGCCAACCCCCAACCCCCGCCGGCCATCTGTGGGGGATATGTTCTTTACCCGTGAAGGGATGCCTGAAACCACAGGTAATACTGAATCCTATAAACACTATGTTTTTTCCCTATATATACATACCTATGACAGAGTTTAATTTATAAATTAGGCATAGGAAGAGATTAAAACAATAATAATAAAGTAGAATGATTATAACAATGTACTATAATAAATTATGTGAATGTGGTCTCTCATTTCTCTCAAAATACACTGGACAGAAGGATCATTCACATCCAGGATGGATAGAGTGGGATAGCTGGAGATTTTATCATGCTATTCAGAATAACACACAATTTAAAATTTATGAATTATTTATTTCTGGAATTTGCCATTTAATATTTTTGGACTATGGTTGACCACAGGTAACTGAAACCTCAGAAAGCAAAACCACAGGTTGGGGGAATACTGTAATGAGAATTCCAGTGAAGATCTTTGGTTGAAGATAATTTTGATGCATTGGCTGCTCTGTTATTCAAAACATGTTTGTATTACACCATTTTGCTAGCGGGCATGGAATTCACTGTACATTTTGTGAGCAGTCATGTCTGCTGCCACAAAGTAGTCTATGTTAGTGAGCTAAAAGTACACAGGAAGCTTACAAAGTAATTTAGGATCTTTATTAGGTCTTGCTACTGCCCTTTCATTATCGAACTCTTCATTTTTGGGAAGCATCCTTGTATTAGATATGGGGTTGATTTCATTACCTTTTTCTGTTTAAGTTTCAGTCTTCTGTTTTACTCTGCTCCTCACGGGAACTCAGTGAACAGATTCACTGGTGTGTAACTCCCAGTGGAGATGTTTTATTTATTCAGTGTTGCCTGAATCTTTTGTGCCCAAAGGGTTTCTCCTAGTTATTGTTCTCTGTGATATTTTAATATTTTAGGGTAGAGATATAGATGACAAAAGCCACAAGAATGCTCAAATATACAGTATTCATTTGCTCTGTCAGAGTTTCTGTAACATGTCTCTCCTATTAACTGGGGAAATCAGTTAGATTTGGAAATTACAGAACATTTCTTTTTTCAGTCTTGTGGAGAAATATTGCAAGTGTAAATGCCAAATTTAGGAGTACTGGCTCAGTTTAACTATAAACGTTCACATTTGTAATCAAGACACATTATGTGAGGTGAGATTTAAAGTGAATAATAGGTATTTGCTAAGTAATATTTTTTTCCTATCAAGGCACCTTGCATTTATTACTTCCAAGATTTAAACTATGTTCTTAATTATTCACATGGCAGTCACAAAGTGATTTCTAATAAATCAGTGCTTTTCAAAGTACAGTTTCTGGGCCAGCAACATTAGCCTCACCTGGAAACTTGTTAGAAATACAAATTCTCTGGACCTTGCAAGTGACAAACTCCATGGATGGCATCCTGCAGTCTGTTTTTAAACACATTTTCCAGTTGAATCTGAAGCAGCTAATATTTGAGAAGCAGTGTAATAAATCATTGAATTATCAAAGAAAAATTAGGTATGATATCTGAGCTAAGTTGCCTAAAGATACTGTCCAATTGCACAGAATAATTGTTGGACCTCTCCATAGGATAAGGTATACTAGGACAGAGGCAACACATAGAACAGTCATTCAAAAGCATTTTTTGAATGAATGAATGAATTTTTGTAGACCACATTTACATAGGCTTTATTTCATAATTTTAAAAAGTTATCCAAAGACTATACTTTCAGGGATCATTTCTATAGTTCGTTAAAAAGTTATCCAATGTGCAGAATATGTGAGTACCATTATCTATGTTTAAGGGAAGGATTAATACATTGTACATTTATTTCCTAAAATGGAAATGAGCATAAGTTTATCTGTGAATCTAGGTGTGTATATGGATATTTTACCTTTTAAAAAGAAGCATAACATATCTGCAAAGTATATTTAAATTGCTGTTACTGATCTGGTCTGAACTTGGCCATCACAAGTTGTAAGCAACTGCTGTAGTTCCTTAGCTGTAGTAGAATAGCTTAGCTTAGAAGAATAAAATCCTTACTTCATATAATTAATGAAGTTTTTACAAAGATCAGCTGTACAAGTTGATGAGCTAATTGAGTTCTATATCTTAACACAAACATTTTGTTCATGTAGGCCATTAAAATGCACTTTACTTTTTTCTTTTACTTTTAATAGTTTTATTGAAGCAAAATTGACATACAATAAGCTATACATAAAAAAACATGTGCAACTTGTCAAGTTTTTACATATGTGTACCCCAGTGAAATCATCACTAAAATCAAGATAAGGATCATAATGACCTTCACCCCCCAAATGCTCCTGCCCATAAGATTCCATTGCAATCCATCATTCCTTCCCCTCACCGCTTCACTTCATCTCTAGTAGTTACTGTTCTGCTTTTGATTATTCTAAATTAGTTTCCATATCCTCAAATTTGTATTAATGGAATAATACAATATGTAGTGTTTTGGGAGATAAGGCTTCTTTTAGGCTAATTTCATGCAACATAATCATTTTGAGTATCATACATTTTCTATCATGTATATACTTTAAGTTGTTCTTCGTGGTGGTGTAGTACTCCATTGTATGGATACTATCCCACAGGTGGTTCATTCGGTGAACATTTGGGTTGTCCGGGTTGGGTTATTACAAATAAAGCTGCTAAGAACATTAGGGTGGAAGTTATTATGTATAATCACAGGTATTGATTTCTCTTAGGTATTTAACTAGGATTCGAATGTCAGGTATACACTGGCATTTTAAGAAACTCAAAGTGTTTACCAGAGTGATTTTATCATGATATAGTTCCATCAGCAGTGTATGTGAGTTCCTCTGCATCATGACCAACACTTGGTATGGTCACTCTTTTTAATTTTAACCCTTCTGCTCTGTAGGTAGTGGTATCACATTGTGGTTTTAATTTCCAGTTCTCTAATGTCTATTGTTATAAAACAAATTTACACTTATTTGCAATTGGAACAACCTGTTCTAATTTCTTGATCTGTTTTTAAAATTGTGTTGCTTTCTTCTTATTTTTTTTTAAGATTTTATTTATTTATTTTTAGAGAGGGGGAAAGAGAAAGAGAGGGAGAGAAACAGCAATGTATGGTTGCCTCTTACACAGCCCTCACTGGGGACCTGGCCTGCAACCCAGGCATGTGCCCTGACTGGGAATTGAACCGGGACTGCTTGGTTCCCAGCCCGCACTCAATCCACTGAGCTACACCAGCCAGGCTGCTTTCTTATTATTGAATTCTGAATTTTCCTTATATATTCTGGATGCAAGTACTTTATTAAATAATACAGGTGGGACAAAAGTAGGTTTATAGTTCATATGGAAAACAATACAATAATTAATAAACATATTTTCTCCCAGTCTGTGGCTTATCATTTTATTATCTTAACACTAGTATTTTCTGAAAAGCAGATATTTAAATTTTGATCAATTATACTTTATTAATGTTTCCTTTTATAGAGCTTGTTTTTGGTTTCATATTTTAAAAATCTTTAATCTAAGATTACAAAGGTTGTTTCATGTTTCCTTCAAAAAGTTTTAAAGTTTTAGATTTTACATTGAGGTATATGATCCACCATTTTTAGTTAATTTTTATAAGTAATGTGACATTTATAGAGAATTTTTTTCTTTCCTCCATTTCTCCTTTCCCTTCCTATTCCTATTTTTCTTCTCTCCTCCCCTCTTTTTTCTTTTCTCCTTTTTCTATATAGATATCAAATGTTTCCAGCACCATTTTCTGAAAAAAACATATTCATGCCACTAAATTGAGTTTACATTTTTGTTGAAAAAGTAGTTTCCCATATATGCGTAGAATTATTCCTGGACACTAGTTTGTTCTACTGACTTATTTGTCTATCTTTATAATCCTTTATAATAAACCTGAGGATAAGTGATCTTACTCCTCCAACTTTTTCAAAGTTATCTTGGATACTCTAGTACCTTTGAATTTCCATACAAATATTGTAACCCAGTTATTAATTTCTATTAAAAACTCCTATTGGGGTTTTGATTGGGATTACATTGAATTGGTAGATAAATGTAGATGATGCAAATTTGGGAAAAATTGAAATCATAACAATATTGAGTCTTGATTCTTGAGCACTGTATATCTTTCTATTTATTTATACCTTCATTAATTTTCTTCAGCAATATTTTGTACATCTCAACATATTTTGTTAGATTTACCAGAGTATTTTATACATTTGGATGCCATTATAAATTATATTTTAATTTCAATTTTCTATTGTTTGTTACCACTATACAAATAGGATTTTTGAGTATTGATTTTATATCCTATAATCTTGCTGATCTCACCTATTAGTTGCTTGTCTGTGGATAGCATTGGATTCTATGTAATTGAACATGTCATCTGTGAATAATTTTACTTCTGCTTTTCCAATCCAGATATATTTTTGTGTGTGTGCTTGATCTTACTGGCAAAAAAACCTTCAGTGCAATATTAAGTAGAAGTGGTGAAATCAGACATCTTTGTACAGTATCTCTTACTCCATTAAGTATGATATTAGCTGTAGGAATTTGGAAGCTGCCCTTTATAAAATAGGAATTTCCCTTTTCTTCCTAGTTTGGTGATCATTTTTAACCAGGAATGGATGTTGGATTTTCTCAAATATTTTTTCAGTATCTCATCAGATGATTGAAATTATTAGTTTCTCCTTTTTAGATTTTTTAAGTTGAGAATTTTATTGATTACTTTTCAATTGTTAAAAAAACCCTGTCACTTCTGGGATAACAGCCCTTGGTCATCCTTTATATATATATATACACACACACACATATATGCATATATATGCATACACATACATACATATATATATGTATGTCATCCTTTATATATATATATACCTTTTTATATATATACACACATCCTTTATATATATACACACACACATATAGATACATATGTATCCATATACATACATATATATTTGGTTCCTATTAACTAAAATATTTAGAATTTTTGAACTCATGTTTATGAGGCATATTGATCTGTAGTTTATTTATAGTATTTTTCTCTGTTTATGGTGTCAGGGTAATACTGGCCTGATTGAATGAGTTCGAAGTTATTTGCTCTTAAGTTTTCTGGAAAAGTTTGTGTATAATTAGTATTATTACTTCCATAAATGTTTGATAGAATTCATAGTGAAGCCTATGCTATTAACAGTTGTCCCTTTTTTTTTAAAGATTTTACTTATTTTCATTATGCTATTGATTAGCATAATTGATTATGCTATTAACAGTTGTCCCTTTTTTTAAAAGATTTTATATATTTTCAGACAGAAGGGAAGGGAGGGAGAAAAAGAGGGAGAGAAATATCAATGTGTGGTTGCCTCTCACATGGCCCCCACTGGAGACCTGGCCTGCAACCCAGGCATGTGCCCTGACTGGGAATCGAACCGGCAACCCTTTGGTATGCAGCCCATGCTCAATCCACTGAGCTACACCAACCAGGGCAGTGAAGCAATTTTGACTTAGGATTTTATTAATAAGAAAATGTTTAAACCAAAAATGAATTTTTTAATTGTTATAGGACTGTATAAATTATCACTTTTTTCTTGAAGAAATTTGTAGTTTGTTTTTTAAGGAATTTTTTCATTTTTCTATATTATCAAGTTTATAGCATACCACTGTTTATTTTTGGGGGGTGATAGTATGTATATATATATTTATATATATTTATATATCATTTTAAATCTGCTTTTCTCTGGCTACTTTTAAGATTAAGAATCTTCTTTTAATGTGATTGGCCTTTTAATTTTTCTTCTCACTACATTGGCTGTTGAGTTGTTGGTATCTTTATTTCTCTCTCCCTCCTTTTTATTGAATCTGAACATATCTACTTCCTATTTGTCATAAACTTTTAGTGTCTTATTTATGATATCCCCTTACTTTCCTTTAAAAAAATCTAGATTCTATAATGATATCACTTCTACTCCTGATAAAGTTTGTGTCCTTTATTCCTGATAATTTTTGTGTCTTTTTCTCTTTTTTCCTGATCACTCTGTAGGTGTGTCTATTTTATTGATCTCCAGCAGGAAACATTGATTTTTATGTATTATTATGAATTTTTCTTTCTATTTCATTTATTTCCAGTTTTACTTTATTCTTCTGCTTCCTTTGTTTTATTTTTTAATTTTTTTGTATTTTCCATTAACAATTAACCCCTTCATACCTCCCACTGCTGCAGTCACCACACTGATGTCCATGTCCATGAGTCCTTTATCCTTTTTGCTCAGTCCCTGCACCCTCAACCACAGCTGTCATCTGCTCTCCGTCTATGAGTGTGTCTGTGTGTTTTTAGTTCAGTTTGTTCATTAGATTCCACATGTAAGTGAAATTGTATGGTATTTGTCTTTTTCTGACTGGGTTATTTCACTTCGTATAATGTATTTTGGGTGTAACCTGTTCTTCTTTTTTCAGTTTCTTAAGTTGGCCTCCGAGGTCATTGATTTGAGACCTGTCTCTTTAAAACAGACACATATTGATATATGATCCCCTTAAGGACTGTTCTGTGAGTCCCCACAGGTTCTAATTGGTTGAGTTGATTTAGTTGAATGAGACTTGGAAAATTGTCCACTGGTCAGTGACCCATGTATACTTGGAAAGAGTATGTATGTGCTGTTGTTGGATAGAATGTTCTGAAGACTTCCGTCGAGTCAAAGGGATTGATCATTTTGTTCTAGTCTTCTCCTCTCTTACAGCTTTTTCTGCACTCTCTACTTTTTTTCAAGCACAAAATTGTCTTTTAAAGTGATTTAAATAATAAAATCATATATTTTCCTATAAGCTTATCATATACAATGTACATTCCTGCATATAGATCTGCATTTCCCTCTGGTGTTATTTTTCTTGTAACTGAAGGACATTCTTTACATTTCTGGTATAAGGATCTACTGTTGATGAATATTTTCATGTGTCTGAAATAACTTTATTTTATTTACATTTTTAAGAGATATTTCACTTTGTATAGAATTCTAGGTTGACAGCTTGTTTCTGTCAATACTTCAAGTCTTGGTTTAGTTTCTTCTCACTTCAACTGTTTCTCATGAGAAATGTGCTGTTATCCTTATTGTTTCTCCAACATGTCCTTATTCTCTGGCTGCTTTAATATTTTTTCTTTTTTTCACTGGATTCGCAATTGAATTATATTGTACCTCGGTATAGTGTTTTGATGATCTGGGACTTGGGGAGTAATGACCTCTACAATCTTAACAGATTTGGAAAAACTTCATCCATAATATATTCAAAAATGTTTTCTGTTCACCTTAGATACTTTAATTACATGAATTTTTATGCTCTTGAAGTTGTTCAACAGTGCACTGATACTCTTTAAATTTATTTAAAATATTTCTTGCTGTGTTTCATTTTAAATAGTTTCTGTTGCCATGTCTTTTTGATTCATTAATTTTTTGCCCTGCAATGTTTAATCTGTTGCTCATCCCATCCAGTGTATTTTTCTTCCCATATAATTTTGGTTTTTATCTCTAGAAGTTATTTGAGTCTTTCTAAAGTCTTTTATATTTCTAACTTTTTGGACATATATAGTATAGTATGATAACTATTTTCATGTCCTGCCTGTAGATTCTATCATCTGTATTAGTTTTGGGTCCATTTCATTTGATTGATAATCCTCCTCATAATGGATTATACTTTCTTGCTTCTTTGCATGCTTGGTAATTTTTGGTTGGATGCCAGATTATAAATTTCACCTTGTTGGGTATTGGATATTTTTTTTATTGCTCTGGATGTCCTTGAGCTTTTTTCCGAGTGGTTGTTGAGCTATTTAGAGGGTTTGATTCTTTCAGGCCTTGCTTTAGGCAGTCATAAAGCAGGACTCAATCAAAGGCTAATTATTCCTCACTACAGAGGCACAGCCTTCCTGGGTACTCTGCCAGCACTTGTGAATTTTTAGGTTTTCCAAACCTACTTATGGAAACAAGCACTGTTTTCAGCCCTCCTATGTGAGTGCCAGGCAGTTTCCTTTAACCCTTTCAGGTGGTTCTTTTCCAGACTTCAGATGATTTCCTTGCATTGTTAATCAGTATTATGCTGAGTACTTGGGGGGAACCCTCTGCTAATCTCCCCTAATCTTTGTCTGTTAGTAGCCTTCTTTTCATCAATACTCGTATGTGAATTCTGGCTGCCATAGTTTCCCTGGACTATTTTGTCTCTTAAACTTGGGGAATACATTGCATTCTTCCTGGAATTCCTTTCCTACATATTTCCTTGAAACCCTGTCAAGCAGTAAACTAGGGAAGATTTAGACATCAGCTCATATGTTTTGATCTCTCTGGGAGCTATCCTTTATCACCCAATAAGCAGAATCCTAAAAAGCATTTTTTATATATGTATTATAGATATATAAATAAAATATATATATTTAATTTGGTTTTTGTGGTTTCCGGCAGGAGAGTAAATCCAATTCTAGTTTTTCCATCTTGCCTGGAAGCAAACCTGTCTTTAATTCAATTTTTCACTGGCCTTTTCCCTCTAAAATTATTTAGATCACTATATAAGAAACCCATATCACAGATATCAAAAAGTGTATATATTTTTTGTTATTTGCATGACTGTTTGGTAAACCTTATGTTATGCAATGCTTAATTTTTTGCCCACTATTGCCAGTTTAAGTTGGCTTTAAGTGGCGTATCTCAAAATTACATTTCTTGAGCTATAGGCGGTGAAGAGTTTATTTGTACTTGTAGAAAAACAGAATATTATTGCTAGTCCATTTCTTTGTACAACCTCATTAAATTATATTGGGAAAGGTTAAACAGACCGACTGAATAAATTTAGTTCAAATGGTTAAATATTTTGTATTTGTTTTATCTCTGCCTTTGTGTTTTTTTGTAATTCCGTTAACTGACATCCTTAGATTATTATTTGCTTCAATATTATTTCTAGTGTTACTAATTATTTTGGAAAGGTAAAATATATAATATAGATTATTTTTAAATTATCTTCTGTTGAATGATATTTCTAAAAATAGAAATTAAATAAGAACATATATAATATATTGATCACTCAATTACAGATACTTAAGTATTACAGTGAATTTTTGATAATTCTTCTAATTATACTTAGTCTGTGGTATAAATTAGTAAGGTTAAAGGATCCTACATTTTCAGGACCTATCAAATAACTATTAGAATATAGTACTTTCCTATTGTTTTATAAACATATTTGGAAATATAAACAGCAAAAAAATTGACAGTTACTCTAATTAAAGGATGTTGATGAACACCTGAGACAAGGACATAACTAGTTCATTTCCTTACATTTCAGCTCTTACAGACTCTGGGAAAATTTTCTATTAAAATGAGTAAACTTCATGACAAATTGGCAGTGCTTATATGCATGCCTGAGGAGTGCAAGAACATGTCATGTTAATATTATTGTTTCTTTGACTTTTTGAAGATGTCTGGAGTAAAAGAATAATGTTGAAACAAAGAATAAAAGGCATGTGGTGCATGCACTGAATTTTAGACCCTAAATAATGAACTTTCACATATGAGAATTAATATCCCCTCAAGTAATATGTCCAAAATGGAATTCTTGGACTTCTACTCAGCCCCAAACTTTTCTTTACTTTTGAGTGTTCTACTCGCTCAGACCAAAACGGCTTTGATTATGCTTTCTCTCACACCCCGTATTTGTCTGGCAAGAAATCCTCCCAGCTCTACCTTCAGTACATACCCGGAATCCGACTGTTTCACCATGACGGCTGCCCTGGACTAAGTCTCTGTTATTTCTTGCCAGGATTATTGCACAGCCCTCCTAACTCCTGTTACTGCCTCTCCCCTTGTGCGCCTACATCTTTTCACAATAGAGCAGTCAAAGGATCTTTGAATATGGAATGCTTCCTTTCTCTACTCAAACCCTGAAGAGCCCCTGTGTCACTCCATAGAAACCCAAGACCCTTCAATGACCAGAAAGCTCTATATAATGTTTCAGGCTTACTCCCCTCTTTTGTGGCCATTGCCTCAAAAATGTGCTTATTGACATTTTGTAATATAACCTGAGAATGTTCATTCAATTTACGTGTCATTGTGCCTTTTAGGACAGGGCTATCTTAGGTGTAAATCTGATAATTTTGCATGGAGAAGCCTAGGTTTCCACACCTCGCGTGTTTTATTTTCCTTATATTATAAATAAAAATTACATACCTGATCAACTGCCTGAAACTTTTAAGCATAAGGCCTCATTATGAATGGGCTATAGATCTCTGCTTGCTGTAAGAAATGACTTTAAAGCTCAGGCTCTTTCAGGCACTAAAGACGGCTCTCAGTGGTCACTTTCCACCCTCACCAGTTTGGTCATCTTTGTAAAAATCTACAGCTGTGACAATAGCCTTCGTCTGTTTCTTTAATGTTTATATATTTATTTTGTGCCTATTACATGACAGGCATTGAGCTAGAGGCTGGGTGAGAAAAAGAAACAGAAAGCTTGCCTCCTGGATAGTTTATGGTCTTATAGGTGATGATAACAGCAGTCAAATAGTCATAGAAATATTTATTGTAGTGGTTTTGATGCAGTTTATCATAGGGACCTAGTCTTATCTAGAAAGTGAGATATAAATTACATGAGGAACTGAGATTTGAACTGAGATATGAAATGTGAGAAGGATATACGTAAGTGAAGCTTTGGAAGGGTGAGGTGGACTTACAGAAACAACAGTGAAGGTCCTGAAACAAGAAGATGCGTAGGAACTGGATAAAGCCTGGTGCGGCTGGAGAGTGAAGAGCAGAGAGTGGTCCAACAAGAGGTTCGAGACAGAGGAGAGTGCAGGCCTCAGAGATGCTGTTAAGAACTGAAGTCTTCATTCAAATCACACACTTGAACACTTTTAGTCAAGGAGTGAGTTATTATTTATTGTTTAGAAAATAGCCACACTGAGAGCTATGTACAATACAGGTTTAAAAAGAGTGAATGTGAGCAAACTGTTCAGGTTGCCAGTCCAGGTTTCCGGGCAAGAGAGAGTGGTTCTTGGGTTAGAGTGGTTACAGGACAGGTGGGTAAAAGTGAAAGGAGGTTAAAAGTATTTAAGAGATGAGCCCTGGCTGGTGTAGCTCAGTGGATTGAGCGCGGGCTGGGAACCAGAGGGTCCCAGTTTGATTCCCCGTCAGGGCACATGCCTGGGTTGCGGGCCGGGTCCCCAGTGAGGGTCATGTGAGAGGCAACCATACATTGCTATTTCTCTCTCTCTCTCTGTCTCCCTCCCTTCCCCTCTCTCTAAAATGAATAAATAAAATCTAAAAAAAAAAAGTATTTAAGATATGAAATAGGTGTGAGTGAATATTGCTGCAAAATACATGTGTCAAGGACACGTAGGTTTGTATGTTTACTACGTGAGTGTAGGGCCTTTATATTAGGGAACGTTAGAAGGGAGTCAATTTCAGCTGACTGGGAGTTCTGGTTTAGATATGTTGAGTTTAGAAGCTTGAAGATGGAAAGTTGGAGATGCCATTGGCAAATGGAAATTCATGTGTGGAGTATAGAATAGATGTCTCTACTGAAGATGTACTGGTAAATGTAGTGTCATCTGCACAGAGAGTAATTCAAGTCATTGGTGTACCTAAAAAAACCTATTATTGAATGACAAAAGAATGTTCACACCATAGTTTATTTTATTTTAAATATGAAAACTCTAAGCTGCTGTTCCCTCAAATTAGGATGTTATTATATTTATTTTTCATTTTAAGACTGTAAACTTTTTCTTTAAGTAGTTTGTAAGTTGGGCTTTCAAGAAAATACATGAGATGAGGAACAGGCAGGCTCTGATTATGTCTATTCTATTACTGATCAGTGTAATACTCATGTAATCATAAAGAATAATTATTTTTAAAAAGCACAGACTTGTTAGTGATATTCACTGGCTTCTCCTAGGTATGAACAGGAATTGGTATTTGACTAACATGTGTAAACTTGATAATAGGTGCCTATTTTCTAGACCCTTAAATAATTCTCTTTAACTGTCATGGTTTTGTTATACTTTGTTTTGGTGTGGGGGAAGGAATAAGAGTGGTACAGATAAAATTAGCATTTTCAGAGGGGAAAGACAAAAATGTATTTTGGCATATCTTCTTTCAAATATGAACCTTTATGACTTGACTGTACTTATGATGAGCTGAATAATACCTGGTCTTCCTCCTCCCCCATTTACCCACATTCACTGTGGATACCATATTCATTTGGTACATACATACATATTCATTTCCTTGTATTCATATCACTGCTTTGTTTTATTTTTTGCTACAAATTTAGTAGGAGCCTTCAGAAACAATTGTGTAAATGGCCCAACTCTCTCTTAGCAGAAAGAGTCATATAAATACAATTGCTCCATTTAAATCTCCTTTTCAGCCCTGGCTGGTGTAGAGCTCAGTGGACTGAATGCGGGCTGCAAATCAAAGGGTCGCCGGTTCGATTCCCAGTCAGGCACATGCCTGGGTTGCAGGCCAGGTCCCCAGTGGGAGCCATGTGAGAGGCAACCACACATTGATGCTTCTCTCCCTCTTTTTCTCCCTCCCTTCCCTTCTGTCTAAAATAAATAAATAAATAAATACAATCTTAAATCTCTTTTTGATACACAGTGGGAGCTGCGGCACCATGGGGAGGACAAGAGCTCTATAGCCTAGAATTTAACGGTGTAAGTCACTCTGTGTTGAAGTAGATTTAGAATCTTTGCCGAATGCGTGGATACTTTCTTTCTTGATCCATTTATATGCAGATGTTAGCTGCTAGTCTCTTCAGACTTGGGTCCTAACCAGAACATTCATTTTTCTCTTTTAAAATAAGAGAATGTTCATTTTATACTCTGCTGTTAACCCTGTGTAAGAATATAGATCTGCCCTTAATCAGCAACCTAGATTATCTGAATTCTAAGTGTTTGTCAGACAGTATAACCTCAAATTTACTAATATTTAAGGCCCATCAAAATCTTAGTTAGGGGAAATGGTAATTATAGAGAATTTCCTGAAGTCTATCCATTCATGTGGAAACTCAAACTCTTACCTTTGGATTTGGTGAAGTCATCTGAGATTCTTATTTTGCATGTTGTTTTTCTTTTGACTTAAAGGTAAGGGCAGTTTCACCACTTCCTTATTTTTATCCTGTTTTATAATATATATTGGTGGAAGTTGTTCTATGATTTTTTTGAGTAAGTTGTGCCTCATGCACTGGATAAAAGATGGTGGACCTTAATTTGTCAGTTGTTTTTAGTTGAATGGAATGTATAAATATGTAAACATCTACTTACACCAAGATAAATGCTATCACATAGCTTATCCTTCCATTGATTTCTTAATATTAAATACGCTAGTAGCATAGAGCTCCCCACATCTTGCCGTCAGTCCGCCCTCTAGAATAACCCGTATGAAGGTCACGGTGGTTTTATCTAAATTAACATGTGAATGAAAGCTGGAGGGAGGACACTGGATTGTTTTATTTTATTCTTATCCACCATTCACATGCCTTACAAATTAACTGCTAATTGACTTTAAAAGTAAAATTACTTTTCTGCAATGGGAATTAAATGATTACCTTCTCCTTTCATTGTTCAGTGCATTTTCACTTTTGCCTATAAATTAGAGTCAGAGAAGAGTGATTGATAAATGTTATTTATAAATCCATATGTATTTCAGAGAACAAAGGTTTTAGGAAAACATATAAGAGGAAAAACAGAAATATAATGAAATATTATGGTCCCTTGAATTAGATAGTTATTTGTTTTCAATAAATAAACTTTATTTCTTAGAACAGCTTTAGATTCACAGTGAAATTGAACAGAAAGTACAGAGAGTTCCTGTTTATCCCCATCAGGTAGGTAATTTTGATTAGCATGAAATACCTATTTTTCCCACAGCGAAGGGCAGAAGGGAAATGAAAGAACATACATTATTTTTTTACTATTCAGCTTTATAGGAGACTTTTTAGAATATAGGAAGTTGTTTGGGTAACATTCGACTCAGCTGTGACCATTCTTCCTGATGTCTATGAGAGCTAAGAGAAAATACTTGAAGCTGATCACCTATTTGGAGATGCTCATTTTCTTCCAGTTATTATGTGTTTCCTGGTTGTGTTCATTAGTTCTGGAGGCCTCTTTGTAGTTACTGTAGCACAGTAAATACCATTTTCGTGAGTTAGACAGTTGTGTGTCAGGGGCCAAACCCTTCATCCGTTGAGTCTGACATATTGTGAATAAACAAGCGAGTCTCAGATTGCTTGGAATTATAACGAACTATTGGAAACAGACTGTCAGACAAACAAACAAACAAAACCTTGCAGAACACACAAAGCACGACTTTAGGAAATGTGTAACTGGAGGTGACAGGAGATCAACAGCTATAGCCTGGCTATCAAGTACGGTAATTTTATACTGACTTGGCAGTGTGCTTCTTACAAAAACCTGCTCCAACACACTTGCCTGGGGGCTCCTTGGTCTACTGAGGTTTCATTAATCCAGAAACTGAAATAATAATTATAATTAATAATTGATATGTAGGGAGCATTGGTAAGCCCTATTCTTAATGCTTTACTCACAATGTTCAAAACAAATCGTAGTGTTATAATCCACCTGGCTTTGTAGGTGAAGAAATGGCAGTGTGGGGAGGTTAAGTAACATGTTCAGGGACTCGTGCAGCAAGGGTGAGGCCCAAGTCAGCCTGGCCCAGCTGCTGTGATGTTCATCTCTGTGCTATCTTCCTGATGAGATGAGGTGATGTGTAAATCTTAGTACTTTTCTGGTGAAAACTTCGTATCTATTATTAATTGGTAATTCTGACAGCTGACTTGCAACCATGAATTGCAGTCATATGGGCTATCAAGTCATTGTGGGGGAAAAACACATTTTACTGAGAAGAAAATTAAAATTTCAACAACTTCCATTATTTTGGAATGAGTGACTTATTAAATTAATTTGATAACTTTCTATTAAATGCCAGGGCATTTATAGTTTCAGATTACTATTGCTTTGATTTTCCTCATGAGTAGCAGAAAGGTAATTCAACAAATATTGATATTTCAGGCTACATATTATTATAAAATTTAAAATTTTTACATATGTTATACAACCTAACTAAAAAATATAGAGTACTCTAATGCAATTATATTATTAGTAGTTATATGTATGGACTCAGCAACCTTTGAGACCAATTTTAGGCTCTTAAGTTTTTATGATCATATTCCTAAGGTCCCCAGCCCGATGGTGTAACTTAAATGCGCTGTGCAGTGAGGTCAGGACTGTGACAGTGTGTGCCCCCTTGGAAGGATCTGTGCTCCACGTTCTTCCACATGGGAAAGCAAATGGTATTGCAGCTACGTTCCCCATGGTGCAGCAGCAGCTGGGTGGAGATGAAGAATGGGACGTGTTCTGCCATTCCCAAAAACTGTCACCCATAGGCTGTTGGGATGACAGTATGTCATGTGGTACTTTATTTCATGTAGGAGGGCCTACCATTCTAACCCTACTGAATTGCTTCTTGGTCGGTATTCTTTGTGACACTTATTAAAATCATGCACCTAAATATACTCAGTAATGTAGTGATGTTCCCCCTTTCATTTATGTGAGTTGAAAGTAAAATTAAAGTCAATAACATAGAATTTCAAGTTCCGTGGAGAAAATTTCCATTTCAATGCAGGCTAACATTTGTAGTGTGCATTTCGTTGTAGTAACTTCTATTTCTCTTAAAAGTCAGACTCTCGGATAATAGGGATTCCACCACTGTTCTCTGTGGCATGTACACACATGTTTGGGTCTCTTTGAAGCATCATGAATGACTGGCGCTCAATAAACATTAAACAGCAACAGTCCTATAGCCCCTGGGGGTGGCTGGCATGTACAACACTGCTGTATGACACAGTCTATGCATCGAAGGGGGTTGCTGTGCCACTGAATTATTTGCCACTGTAGTGCACTCACAGTACCAAACAACATTATTGACTAATACATATTAGGTGATAATGATTGTTAATTTCCTTTGCTTTCTTGAGATAAACAATATTACTTTCTAGAACCAACCACTCTTGGGACCTTAAACTAGCAACTATGAATAGAAGTATATGACCCCATTAAAAATTCCTGACTGTTCAAGGATAAATTTTTTGAGCACAGTTAAGAGACTATTTCCTTAAATAGTTCTTGCTGATATCTAGGGAAGTCCCGACTTATTATAAAAAGAATTTTCTAATTACTCTTCTCTTACTCTTGTTTTTGTTGTAGTCTTTGCTCTACTGTCTTTTCTTCACTTCTTATGCCACCATCAACCAACCCTAGGCATCATCTGTGCCTTTACTGAGGCTTTTTCTCCCTCAAGTTCTATTCCACACTCCAAAGTCCACCGTCTTCCCGGCAGACAGTGTCGTCCCAGCGGATGCGCCCGTCATCATGAGGCTTTGCGGTTTCTTGAGCATCACTGTTTACTCTTCCTCAGAGCTCACATATCAGTGTCCTCCGTCTGGGTTTCCCTGAGCCCAGAGCTTCTCTACCTCATTTTTTTTAACTTTTACATACACATTATACAAACAATAGTCCTTGAAAAACATGATCCCTGCAAAGAATGAAGTAAGAAATAGACACAGAAAACTGCACAAAACAAATAATATAGCTTAATTATTATGACTAAAACCTTATATTTACCACTTAGCTTAAGAAATAGAATTTTGCTAGCATCTCTCTGTGTACCTCACTGCAACCAAAACCACCTGTCTCTCACCAAAAAACCCCCCCGAAAATCATTATTCTGACTTTTGTAGCAATTTAAATTTATTATACACTCATCACTTTCTTGTAATTCTTTATACTTTCTCACTTAATGTTAATTCTTCAAATTAAATCCTTGCCCATTTTTTGTTTCCTTTTCATTTGCCTTTCTCTTATAATTTAATTGTTGAGGAGGACTATTTGGTCTATAGAATTTCTCACAGCATGATAATTGTTGCTTGCCTGCTTCTGCAATAGCCTAACATCTTCCTCTGGCCCCTGTATTTTTGCACATTGGCACCTAGACTCAAATTCTACCAGACTCAGGTTTAAGCCTTTTGGCAGAACTGTACCTACTATGTAGTGGTGTGGCTCCTTGTTTTTAGGATGTCAGCAGTTGGTGATACCTGGTGTCTGAACCTATTAATTCATTGAGGATGCACATTAGTAATTTGTCAAATATATTGATGCTTTTCTTTTTTAGAGTATATTTTATTGATTATGCTATTACAATTGTCCCATTTTTTCCCCTTTATCCCCCTCCACCCTGGATCCCCCGCTCACCAGCATTCACCCCCCCTTGTGTCCATGGGTCATACACATAAGTTGTTGACTTCTCCATTTCCTATTCTCAGTGCTTTTCCTTTATTAACTGGCATTAGATTGTAAATAAAGGTTTCTACTTATCTACTTACTATTTGGCAGAATACATGCTTGATTAATTCACTTTATATTACTGGTTTTATACATAATGAGTTGCCTTGTTATCATTTGTCAAAGTTGGCAAATTCATGTATTTTGAAGTATCTTTATGAACTCTTGGATTAAAATGTATTTGAAGAGTTCTAATACATTCTAGTTTTTACTCTTTGGAAGCTCAGATTATTCCATTTTGGGGTAATGGAAGTTCTGTTCTTTTTTTTAGGTGCGTTACTGAGTTTTGTTAACATCACCTTAGTAGTCTTGGATAACTTCCTCATATCTGCTATTGCAAGAATTCCAGTGTTCCACATTCATCTCGTTGATTTTTCACCACTGCAAATGCTATTTGTCCAAGAAACTCTGATTTCTTTAGTGGAAGATGATATACAATACCAGGGATGCCCATATGTTAGTCATTGTTTCTGGGACATTATAGTAGTCGCACACTGAACCCTGAACAAAGCAGAGTACTGAGGTATAAACATCTCATGAGTCCCAACTGATACCCTCAGTTCAAACCAGAACCAGGGGGGTTTTACTTCGATTTTCCTGTGTAACGTCTATATAACAGCCACACCACAGACCCTTCTTCTCCGGGAGTATCCCATGTGGTACACAGATTCTAGCATGGCCCCTAGTGACCCTGCCTTCTGTTATTCATCTTCTTACATTCCCTTTTTCCTGTCCTGCAAGACTGGCTTCTAATCACTTGTGTATGGCAAAGGTGATGGCGTGGCACTTCGTGATATGTTATGTAATATGCGATGCTGTCTCGTTAGCAGACTTACTTTAGAGGCTGTCTTACTGGCATTATTAAGTGGCTATGCTGGGGAAGCCACAAGGCAAGGAAATACAGATGGCTTCTCAGAACTACAGGTGGCTTCTTGAAACTTTGCTTGGCCTGTGACTGACAAAAAGAAACAAAACCAAAAACAGAAACAAAAGTCCCAAGGCCTGAAGCTACCCATTTCATAGCTGCAAAGAACTGAATGCTGCTGACAACCATGTGACTGTATCAGACGACTTTTCTCTAGTCAAGCCTTCAATTAGAAGTCAGCCGTGGCCAAGCTCTTCATTGCCATCTTATGAAACCCTAAGCAGAATACCAGTTAAGCCATGTCCG
>PVJI01020857.1:0-28172 GCA_004026765.1 Micronycteris hirsuta | reverse complement strand
TAGACTTCTTTTGTCTGGGAAGCTCCTTATTTGGCCATCTATCTTGATTGAGAGCCTTGCTGGGTAGAGTAGTCTTGGTTGCAGGCCTCTGGTTCTCATTACTTGGAATATTTCTTGCCATTCCCTTCTGGCTTGGAGTGTTTCCATTGAGAAGTCAGCTGCTAACCTTATTGGGGTTCCTTTGTATGTTACTTCCTGTTTCTGCCTCGCTGCCTTTAGGATTCTCTCTTTGTCTTGGAATTTTGCCATTTTAATGATGATGTGTCTTGAAGTGGGCCTGTTAGGGTTCCTTTTGAATGGGACTCTCTGTATTTCCTGGATTTGTGTGGCTTTTTCTCTCATCAGATTAGGGAAGATTTCCATCATTACTTTTTCGAACAGGTTTTCCATCCCTTGCTGCTCTTCCTCTCCTTCTGGTATCCCTGTTATATGAATATTGTTACGTTTCATGTTGTCCTGCATTTCCCTTAATACCTCTTCATTCTTTCTGAGCTTCTTTTCCTGTTCTTGCTCTTTTTGGGTGCTTTTTTCAACCTTGTCCTCCAACTCACTGATCCGATCCTCTGCCTCATCGAGCCTGCTTTTGATTCCTTCTATTGTGTTCTTCAGTTCAGATATTGTATTCTTCATTTCCTCTTGGCCCTTGTGAATAGTTTCTATTTCTTTTTTCGTGTTGACATAGTTTGCAGTGAGTTCATTATAGTTTCCCTGTAGTTTCTGGTAGTTTTCCATGAGTTCATCAAGCTTCTCGAGTTTCTTGAGCTGCCTGATAACATATGCTTTGAACTCGATGTCTGATAGTTGGCTTGCCTCTGTTTCATTTATCATTCTTTCTGGGGCTTCCTCCTTTCCTTTCATTTGGGGATTGTTTCTTTGTCTTCCCATTGTTTGTGGGATTCTTCTTGCTAGCCTCTGATTCTTAAATTGATCTATCAAGTTCTCTGGAGTAGCGAAGTTAATTTTGTGTCACTGTCTCTGTTTTTTGGGCTGACTCTTGTCTGGGTCCCACTCTATTCTCTTCACAATTACAGGTTTTAATGTCTCACCTGTGGATAAAGAAGAGAGTGGAAGGGAGAAAAAGGAAAAGAAAGCAAAAGAAAAGGAAAAATAAAGATAAAGAAAAATAATACTCAAATAACATAAAATAAAATATAATAAAAAATATGAGATAAAAAGAAGAGAAAACTAGGAATACCATATGAAGGGAAGGTAGAAGGAGTTAAAAAAATAAAGAAGGACAGATAGGAAGAAGGGCGGGGACAAACAAACAAAGAGAAAACAAAAGAAAGAAGAAAAAAGAAAAAAAAAGAAAAAAAAAGACTTCTGTTGGCTGGCTTCAACAGTGTCTGGTCAGGGCTGTGTCAGGCTGGGAAGATATCAGACTTCCCTGGCTTTCTTCCTCAGCTGCACTCTTAGCTGCCATCCTGCCTCCAGCCGAGTTGCTAGGAATTCGCAGCACCTCCTCTAGGCTGTCTGATCCCCACCCTAAGTCAGAGTTTGTGAGGTCTGTGTCTCCCTTCAGTGGGGTTCGATGTTTTTCTCCCTCGGAAGGAATCTGCAAAGCAGGTCTCCAATCACAGTTGCTGGGTTGTGTCTCAGGCCCTCCCAGAATGAGTTCCGCGCCCCTGTATTTGTTGACTGCTTTTGTCTCTGGATTCGGGGCTTGCAAGCCGCAGGCCTGGGCGCCGGGTCGGGCAACACCCCCAGCCACCCCTGACTGGCTTTGCCGGGTGCGCGCCTGGTCCTGGAGTTCCGGGCCTGGGTCCCCTGTTCAGTTCAATCTCAAATTCCTCTCGCTGGGATCACCGGCCTCTGCAGACCAGTCCCCACATACATACCGACCTCCGGACTGCTGGGGACCAAGGCTCTCCCAACAGATGCGCACGCCTGCTTTGGCAACTCTCACACCCCAATCCAGCTCCCTCCCATGGATCCTGGAACAAACCGGGAAGCAGCTGCGACTGGATCCCAAGACCTCCCGATTCCCCGCGAGTCCCTTCCCTCCGAAGCAGACTCCCTACTGGCTGATCTTTCAGTTTTATGCGCAATCCTGGTCACCAATCTTCCTGAAATAAATCTGGGTGATCACTCCGCTCCTCAGAAAATCAGCCAGATATCCCACCAGTGGGCTGGAGGAAGCTGATCCCACTCCCTCCTACTCTGCCGCCATCTTCTCCAAGCCCACATGTACATAATTTTTAAAAATATTAATACAGTGAAAAGTCTCAACCCCTACCAGAAATACTAGTGTTACTCTTCCAGAGATAGTTTATCCATGTATAAATACATTTTAAATATTTAAAATTTTCTCTTTGAACCTAAATAATAATACATTGCATATTATAATACACTATGTTTTTAAAAAACAATAATGTAAGTAGCCCTTTTAAGTGTATTAGCCCATCCCGTGGCCTCCCTCCATCCTAGGAGCCATGTTTGCTTCTCCTGACCAGATAGATGCCTTTGGCCGGGGCTGAACTTACACTGGTGTTATACAGTGCTCACTGTCTATTGCTACGTAGTCCATTTCATGATCTTCCTCTGCTCTGCTCTGTATCACAGGTGGGGCCAAACCCTACAAACTACATGTCCCAGGCTTCTTTACCTATTTGGCTCCAGTTAGGTTCAGCCACTGGGAGGCACTGGGTAGCATCTTCAGCACCATGGCCGTATCTCCTCTGTGGTTGCAGCTTCCACTGGCAGCTCCTCCGTGTACGGTCCAAGTATCACCTTGGTAGCCTGCTCTGGGTATCCCTTATATGTTCTCTATGCTAAGTTCCCTCCTTTGTCTCCTGCAAAGTTAGTCACATGAAGAGGCACCATGGGGAGAGTAGCTCTGCCAGCCCCAGCTGTTACCATCATCATCCTTGGTGAGGTGCCATACATGTGAGTGAAGAAGCCAGGTTTTTAAAAAAATTATATTTTATTGATTATGCTATTACAGTTGTTCTGATTCCCCCCTTACCCCTCCTCCACCCAGCATACCCCATTCCCTCCAGCAAATCCCCCCAACATTGTTCATGTCCATGGGCCATGCATATAAGTTCTTTGACTACTCTATTTCCTGTACTGTACTTTACTTGCCTGTGGCTATGCTGTAACTACCTATTCGTACTTCTTAATCCCCTCACCTCCCCCATTCCCCCACAGCCCCTTGCATCTGGCAGCCATCAAATGCTCTCTGTAGCCATGATTCTGTCTCTGTTCTTCTTGTCTGCTTAGTTTGTTTTTCAGATCAATTGTTGATAGATTTGTATTTTTTCTTTTTGCCATTTTATTGTTCATAGTTGTGATCTTCTTTTCCTTAAATAAGTCCCTTTAACATTTCATATAATCAGGGTTTGGTGATGATGAACTACTTCAGTTTTTTTTTTTTGTCTGGGAAGCTCTTTCTCTGCCGTTTGATTCTAAATGATAGCTTTTCTGGGTAGAGCAATTTTGGCTGTAGGTCCCTACTTTTCATGACTTTGAGTATTTCTTGCCAATCCCTTCTAGCCTGCAAAGTTTCTTTTGAGAAATAAGCTGACAGTCTTATAGGAACTCCCCTGTGGATAACTAACTTCTTGTCTCTTGCTGCTTTTAACATTCTCTCTTTATCTTTAACCTTTGGCATTTTAATTATGATATGTCTTGGAGTGGGCCTCTTTGTGATCATCTTGTTTGGGACTCTCTGTGCTTCCTGAACTTGCATGTCTATTTCCTTCATCAAATTCAGGAAGTTTTCTTTCATTATTTTTTCAAATACATTTCCAACTTCTTGCTCTTTCTCTTCTCCTTCTGGCACCCCTATGTGAATGTTGGACCTCCTGAAGTTGTTCTAGAGGTTGCTTATACTATCCTCATTTTTTTGGATTCTTTTTCCTTCTTGTTCTGATTGGTTGTTTTTTTGCTTCCTTATGTCCCATATCATTGATTTCATTCTTGGCTTCATCCACTCTACTGTTGTTTCCCTGTAAATTGTTCTTTATTTCGGTTACCATATTTTGCTCTGTATAATGCGCACCCATGTTTGTTAATTCCCATGTATAATGTGCATCCTTATTTTCCCCTTAAAAATACGGGCAAAAAAGTGTACATTATACATGGCAGAATATGGTAGTGTATCCTTTGTTTCTGACTGGATTGTTTTTATGCTGCTGAGGTCCTAAGTTTCTTGAGCATCCTTATAACCAGTGTTTTGAATTCTGCGTCTGTTAGATTGCTTATCTCCATTTCGTTTAGCTCTTTTTCTGGAGTTTTGATCTGTCCCTTTATTTGGGCCATGATTCTTTGTCTTCTCGTTTTGGCAGCCTCTGTGTTCGTTGCTATGTATTAGGTAGAGTTGCTTTGACTCCATGCTTGGTAGTGTGGCCTAATATAGTAGGTGTCCTGTAGGGTCCAGTGGCACAGCCTCCCCTATCACCCAAGCTAGGTACTTGAGGTTCGCCCTTCACGTGGGCTGAGTATACCCTCCTCTTATAGTTGAGCCTTAGTTGCTGTTGGAAGATCAATGGGAGGGATTAATCAGGCCACTCAGCTGTAAGGATTGGCTGTGACCACTTAACACCAACCTCAGGGCCTCGAGGATCAGCTGTGCAGTGTCAGGGTGGTAGTGTTCCGATGTGGTCTGTAGCTGTCCCCTGGGTGTACTGCCCCTAGGGATTCCTGGGTGGTGCAGGCCAAGGTCAGTCCCCACTGTGTTTTGCTCAGGGCCACCCTGCCTGAGCTATAAAACAATCTGAGATGGCTGCTAGTTGTGCTGGGCTTGGAGATTCCCAGACGAGGCCAAGCTGTGAATCTAGGCTGCCTGCTGCTAGTGCCAGACCTGGGGCTCACTGAGGCCAGCCGTTGCTTATTTAATAGGATTTAGGAAGTTCTGAAGCAAGAGCCAAGACCAGCCATTTATATGGAAAAGCAGCTTGGGTGGGTCCAGAAGTTGGGTGGGGCAGAGTCTCTGTGGATCTCTAAGGCAGGTCAAACAGTGTTATCCAAGTTGAGTCTCAGATACGGCACAAGCATGCCAGCTCTGCGGGGGAAGGGTTTAGAAAAGGGAAGAGGGCCTTTGATCACTTGGATGCCAGACACTTCACTTTCTCCCTATATGCCACTGGTGCCTTTCAAGCTGTTACCCTGGTGCTGGAGCTCAGAGGGAGTAAGTCTGAGTAAGTTTGTGTGTAGGTTCTTTAAAAGGAACTGCTTGGGGCTCCAGAAGTTTCTTCTACTGACTAAATCTCTGCTGGTTTTTGCAGCCAGAAGTTGCAGGGACTTATCTTCCTGGCACTGGAACCCTGGGCTGGGGCACCTGGTGTGGGGCTAGGACTCCTCATTCATGAGACATCCCTCCCAAATTTTTATCTACCATGCCTGGGTGAGGGATCAGCCTACTTTGCATCTGCACCCCTCTTGACAGTCTGGATGGATAATTCCATAGGTGTCAGACTTCCATTCAACAGTTGATTTCTGACAGTTCTGAGTGATGGCTGTTCTACATTTCAGTTTTAATTTTGATTTGGCTGTGCAAAGAGGCAAGCCATGCCTGCCTAGGCTTCCATCTTGACTAGAAGTAATAAGCTGTTTTGAATGACCAGCTAGTGAGATGACCAGATTAAGGGAGTATCTTTGTTTTTAAAACCCTGCCTCTTTCATATGATACAATTATGTTTAGTAATAATTATGAAATAAAATGAGTAACAATGACCAGAAGAGAAATGTAAAGAGTAAAAATATCCTCCTATACCACTAAAAAACAAAATAAGAAAACTAGAAATAAATACTATAATTCAAAAAGCAATGGGTTAATATATTTTTTATTGTCACTTAAATTTGCATTTATTTTTAAGTATATTTTATTGATTATGCTATTATAGTTGTTTCATTTTTTTCTGTTCTTTATCCCTCTCTGCCCTGTACCTCTCTCCCTCCAGCATTCCCCCACCTTAGTTCATGTCCGTGGATAATACCTATAAGTTCTGTGGCTTCTCCATTTCCTATACTATTCTTAACCTCCCCCTGTCAATTTTGTACCTACGAATTATGCTTTTTATTCTCTGTACCTTTTCCCCAATGCTCCCCCATCACCTCCCCATTGATAACCCTCCATGTGATCTCCATTTCTGTGATTCTGTTCCTGTTTTTCTTATTTGTTTGGTTTGTTTTTATATTTTTAGGTTCAGTTGTTGATAGTTGTGAGCTTGTTGTCATTTTACTGTTCATAGTTTTGATGGTTCATAGACCGGTGCTCAATCCGCTGAGCCACATCAGCCAGGGCTTACTGTTCATATTTTTTATCATCTTTTTCTTGGATAAGTCCCTTTAACATTTCATATAATAAGGGCTTGGCGATGATGAAATCCTTTAACTTGACCTTATCTGGGAAGCACTTTATCTGCCCTTCCATTCTAAATGATAGCTTTGCTGGATAGAGTAATCCTGAATGTAGGTCCTTGCCTTTCATGACTTTGAATACTTCTTTCTAGCCATTTCTTGCCTGCAAGGTTTCTTTGGAGAAATCAGCTGATAGTCTTATGGGATCTCCTTTGTAGGTAACTGTCTCCTTTTCTCTTACTGCTTTTAAGATTCTCTCCTTATTTTTAATCTTGAGTAATGTAACTATGATATGTCTTATTGTGTTCCTCCTTGGGTCCAACTTCTTTGGGACTCTGAGCTTCCTGAACTTCTATGTCTATTCCTTTCCAGATTAGAGAATTTTTCCTTCATTATTTTTTCAAATAAGTTTTCAGTTTCTTACTTCTCCTCTTCTCCTTCTGGTACCCCTAGGATTTGGATGTTGGAATGTTTAAAGATGTCCCAGAGGTTCCTAAGTCTCTCCTCATTTTTTGGAATTCTTGTTTCTTCATTCTGTTCCAGCTGAATGTTTATTTCTTCCTTCTGTTCCAAATTGTTGATCTGAGTCCTGGTTTCCTTTCTTCACTGTTGGTTCCCTCTATATTTAGCTTTATTTCACTTTGTATAGCCTTCACTTCTTCCTTTATTTTCCATAGGTACTCAATTAATTCCGTGAGTGTCTTCGTTACCAATGTTTTGAACTCTGCATCTGATAGGTTGGCTATCTCCTCATTGCTTAGTTCTTTTTCTGGAGTTTTGATCTGTTCTTTCATTTTGGGCCATATTTCTTTGTCTCAGCACACCTATGAAGTTGTAAGTGGAGCCTCAGGTATTCACCGGGGCAGCAACCCATGTCACTGCACTGTGGCGCTATATGTGGGGGAGGGGTCAGAGAGGGGACAATGCCACTTGCTTGGCTCTTGCCCCACTTTCAGTTACTTCTCCCTGCTATCCTCATGCAAATTGTGTCCTTTCAGGTACTGCCCTGGTGCTGATTCCTGGATGGGTGGGCTTGTGTATGTTCTAGTA
Organism: Micronycteris hirsuta; assembly: GCA_004026765.1. Classification (NCBI taxonomy): domain Eukaryota; kingdom Metazoa; phylum Chordata; class Mammalia; order Chiroptera; family Phyllostomidae; genus Micronycteris; species Micronycteris hirsuta. The sequence goes on along the minus strand of PVJI01020857.1, from coordinate 20,819 downwards.
CCCTATGGGTCCCTGCAATGTACTCTCCTGTGAGACTGGGAGTTTCTCCACCACTGCAACTCCCACAAGTTTTTACTGCCAGAGGTTTTGAGGCTTTATTTCCCCACGCTGGAACCCTGGGTTGTGCAGTCTGTCTCACTCCCCAGTTGTTCCTCTCAGTTTATCCTCACTCAAATGTGGGACTGCCTGGTCCACCAGCCACTGCCTTGCCATGCTTCTTCTCCACCCCAGCTGCCCGTCTCTACCCCACCTACCAATCTGGACGAATGTTTCTTCTTTAACTCCTTCCTTGTTGGACTTCCATACAGTTTTATTTTCAGGCAGTTCTGGTTGTTTTTTGTTTTAAATTTGTTGTTATCCTTCTTTTGGTTGTGCAAGGAAGCGAAATGTATCTATCTATGCCTCTATCTTGGCCAGAAGTCTAATATTTTTTAATTAATATTTTTTAAAAAGAAAAATATCTCTACATGTTGGGCTATTGTGATAAATTTGCCTATTGTCTATAAATAATAAAGTCACCTTTTCTGTTTTTCAGCCTTAAGCTTTATAGTGACTATATTGAAATTAATCTTCTTTATATATTAATATTTAATAGATGGTATAGCTAGGTTTGTCCAGTTATCTTTGTACATAGTTGATTAGAGAACATTTTTTAAGCTTTTAATTTCCAAGGCTTCTTAATTTATATAACCAACAGATGTACAAATAATGAGAACAAAAACTTAAATATAACATTAAGTTTGGCAGAGATTCATAAAAATGTCCTTCAGCCACAAATTCCAGAAACTGCAGTACTGTCTATGTCTATGTTCCTTTGGGCACAATCATAATAAGTTTCAAATATCTCTTAGTGAAAAATTTTCCTCTAAGATATTCTTATCACAAAATTCATCATATTTCTATTATCTATGCTAAATACTTCTGAAGTTTTTCTTCATCTTCTAAGGTCAGAGAAAATGGGTGAATGATAACAAATGTTGACATTATTTAATTTATTGCTTTAAAACAAATGCCCAATTATCAGTGAAAATGATTAAGGCATGCAAATAATGCTCTACAGATTTCTTCTCACAATATAAGAGCAGCATCTTTTGTTGTATCTCCTGGCATTCTTTGAAATTTGATTGCTTTTTCTGAATAAATGACCATTTCCTTAAATTTTTTTCTAGTTAATTGCCTTGTACACAATTTCTGCATGCTGTTCCTTTGATTAGAGTCTGATATAATAATATTTTATGTAAAAAATTTGTCTGCTAACTAATAAGTTACTGCAAAATTACAAATTAGGTAACTATTAAATTATACTACTGATGCCTATGTGAAGTATTTTATTTTCTTAGTTTTTTTCCTTTGGTTTTAACATAATTAACAATTAAAAAAAGCAATTTGAATTTTAAAGATATTCAAAATCAGTAAGATTCATGTATGAATTAAAATTTATACTTACTGAACACAATATTATGCCTCCAATTTGCCCTCTGTTTCATAGTGTATTATAAATAATAAACGTAAATAGAATTTATAAGCAATCACATAGAATGAAAGGATTGAAGAAACTGAACTTCTGCTTCTTTGTATGTACAGTCACTCCGCTGTCCTTTTTCATTTCCAACCTACTGTTTAAATGGAGGATAACTGGTTCTGGGGGTTTTGAAGACCCAGATATGCCCGAAGAAACCTGAATGACTCCAGCACTAAAGAACTCACGTGACATTGAATGCGTGCAGCTGAGTCTATGAGTGCTATGGGCCTGTGGTATAACTAGGGGTTCTTTCTTTTTAAGTAGTTTGTATACAATATTTTATTAGTGTCAGGAGTACAATATAATAATTTGACATTTATATACCTTAAAATGTAATCACTACACTAAGTCTAGTAAACCTCTGTTATCATGCAAACCTATCACAATGTTATTGGGGTCCTTTAAATTAATTTCCATGTAGAATATGTACAAAGTTTATGAAGGTAAATAACATCAATGTGCTAATTTGAAACAGATAGGTAGATGACAAAACATCAACAACTGCGACAACAAAAGATTTACACTAAAAGAGTGTTTTGGGGGAGGAAGATTTCAGAGTGGGAAAAAAGGAACTGAGATAGTTAATGATGTCATTGGGACGACCTCTGAGTTCTTGCTATGTGATTTAATGAAATAAATACTTGCATAAACTGTTGTTAATGGGGTATTTTCTCACTTGCAGCTGGATGCTTTCTGATACCCTTTGTAGCCTATCATAATTAGGAAGCTGCTCCTGGACGGCGACACTCTATGCGCCCTATCTTTAATCCCTCACCTCCTTCCTCTTCATTTTTCAGTGCAGTCTGGCTTTGCCCCCAGTAGCATCTGACATAGTTCATGCCAATGATATCAATGACGCTTTGCTGCCTAACCCAAGGGGCGCTTCTCAGCCTTGACATGTTTTATCTTTTGACACTGTTTACCAGCCTCTCCTCCAAATGTTCCCTCCCCTTAGCTTTCATGACACCGCTCTAAATAAATATATTGTTTGTTGTTGTTTTAGTTAAATGTTTGACCTCTCTACTTTGTAAGCTCCATACAGGCAGGGATCATGTCTATTCATTGCTTTTCCAGTGCCTGGCCTGTAGTAAGTACTCAATGAACTTGTGTAGACAAATAATACTTTATTAAGGAAAGTAATCGCTCATAGAACTTTAAATGCAGAGAAGGCTTTAGTAGATGAGTATGCAATTTGTGCTTGGCTGGTAGCAGAGCTGGGAAAAGCAAGTCATCTGGCCTTCAGACCAGCAGCCTTTACACCACTTTGCCACCTCTGTGCTTCATGACATGCTAATACTTACAAATCATAGCTGGGCAAAATATAATTAAGTAATGTGTTTCCCTTTTATAATCCATAATGTAGCATCTATAAACTACCGGCCGATTCTAAAGATTCTCTAATGGCAGAGAGATAAACAAAGGCAGGATGATCATTTTTATTTTTACATGAAGAATCATCAGAAGAGAATATAATTAACTTTTGGTCCTCTGCTCTTTTGAGACCTTGGCTAAAGGATGCTATTTGTGTGACTGAAACTTTCTTCCTTTCATGACCACCATGTTCCCCAATAATGCCAAGCTTTCTTTTTGTTCAATTCAAATATGCACAAAATCCTCTTACTAAAACTGCAGAATCTAATCTTTCTGCTACTTAACGTCTCACACAGCTTCCTTTAAAAACTTTTTTCTGTCACCTTTCCTATTTGTAGAAAAGGATAAAGACAGATTAGTTAGGATGGGACCATTGGTAACATAACACCCACAAACGTTTTGATAATGTGTTGACTGGAAAGTGCTTTTGCAGTTCCAAGAAACTTTCCAAGCTCTAGAAGAAAGTGCTATCATTCACCATCATATTCTTGAGAACATTTTCCTAAGCTGTAGACATGGCTCCTGCATATCACTAGGGTACTTCCAAGCATGCTGGTTGTTTGCTGTTCACAGCTAACCCTAATCCTGGGCCCATTCCTTTGAGGCCTCTCTGAGTATATGGTTCACTTTCCAGAAGCTACTGATTTTAGTAGCTCTTTTGAGTCAACGTTCTCACCCAAGAACTGACGATAGGCCATCAGGAGCAGAGAGCTTCAAGAAATGGTCTTTCGCTCTCTGCCTCTCTCAGGACTTCTCTCCTTGTCAGGAGCTCTCCTTGCCCCGAGGCTTCAAGGCTTCTCTTTCTACACATCCTTTCATTTCCAGCTTTTAGGACTTATCAGTTTCCTCTCTGATGGTTCATAGTCCAAATTACTATGGGAGAAATTCTGGTGAACTTGGCTCATCTTTCCATAGCCAAGTTGTTTGTAGGACATTGGTCAGCCTCTGGATTGGCTGATGCCAAAGCTGGTACGTAGGCCAGCACCACTGGCCAGGTGGAAGTGGGGTGCTGGGGTGACCTACAAGACCTAACAGCACCTAACATACAAAGGAAGGAACGAGGGCAACTTCTAAAGGAAAGCAGGACAAACTTTTTTAATATGCTGTGGATAGGATTTCTTTACATGTTTAACATTCATCTAAACATTCTATTCTTTTATTAATCTGTTTTAGTGCTATATTAACTGTATGGCATGAATTCAATGCTGTACATTGCTTCTTGTTATTATAGCATCAAAAAAAAAAGAGAGAGAGAGAGAGAAAGAGAAAAGGAGAACATGGAGGAGTCTATTTTACAGAAGAGGAATCCAGAGATAGTAAATAGATATTCTAAGGTTGTAGGGCTACAGAAAGGCAGAGAATGAGAATCAGGACCTCTTGATCCCCATCCATAGTCATTAACCCTCGCCTATCAGAATTAAAATATAGGGTCTGGATAATTCTTGATAATTAGGAAATGTTGCCAGAAGGATTGCCTCCTTTTCTTACTTGAGAGGACATACCAAAGAGAAATGAATGTCATGTTGAAATGTTCTAATATATAATTACTTTTATGAAACATTTAAAATACAAACTAGACACCTTTTCAAAATGTGCAAGAAATTATTCGAAAATCTATTTTAATTACAGAATCTTATTATGTTTCACATTCATCTTTCTTTAATACCTAGGAGAAGTTCAATAAATGTTTAACAAGTGTATAATAAATTATAAATGATAAACTACCTTTTACCAAAAATGTGATTTACTCAGTCAACTAAACCCAAATAATTTCAAGAAGTATATCAAAAAATTATTTCTAAATGGATTTTTCCCTGCTGTGCCCAGCGCTGAGGGCAATCCTGGCAGCTCTTAAGCTCTTGTTTGAGCTGTTTTGTCGAGTGCTTGTGAAATGATATTCAGAACGGCACAGTGTGATGTCAACTTGCATTAATTCTTCCCAAAGAGAGGTATTCAGTATTCAAACTGTGTTTGTGCTGGCACAATCTATTTCTATTTCAGCTTCATTTCAGAAGGTTTACAAGTATGGCTTCCTTTGAAAGACTGGGTTTTTTTTTACAAGTTCTCTTCTAAAACAACCTTTGAAAAGACAATAATAATGTCCCATAAAGCTGCTTTCAGGGAAGTCATCAAGAAAATAAATATTTCAGAGAACTGAATAAAATGTTACATATCAACATTAAATTTTACTATTTTCATCAAAGACATATTATAAAAAATCAAAACTATTCTTCATCAACTAAGAAGATGTTTCTCAATGCAGTGAATCCATGAATAGTATTGCATTTGTTTTTGTGTAAGACATATTTTATTAATTGGTTTTCAGGTAATAAGAACCATATGCATGTTTCTAAAATTACATAATGTCTTTAAAAATAAAATGAAATTATATAATCTCCTCTAATTCTATTGCAATAATGATTATATATTAGCAAACACCTAAATGTTATACTGATTGAATTTTATAAGCAACAATATAGGATAATAAAAGCATTCATTTCTAATTTCTTCATTTGAAACAATGTAAAACACCAATCCATTAGGCTGTCTTCCAAAGAAAAGAGGAGACAGGTTTTAAGATTCTAAACCTAGATTTTGATGAGTTTGAAATAAATCCTTGGTTTTCCCTGTCTCCCTGCAAATCAGTTATACTTTTGCACACATAATTCAGTTGACTGCTGAAGATCTTTTTCAAATTTTGTCCTTTCCACCTTTTTTCTGAAGTCGGTTTCTGGCTGGTTCCGTCAGTACCAAAGGTTCTTGTATGATGGTTGCTGGGTAATGTTTGCCTAATAGTTCAACTTCAACTTGTTGTCCTACCTTACTTAGCTCGACAGGCACGTATGCAAAAGCCAGACTCTTCTGGATGCTGTAACTGTAGCTGCCAGAGGTCGTGTTGCCAACCACCTGAAAAACAAGACCCACGACCTTCAGCATGCTGGCCACAGCAGCGTCTCCCCTCCAGATGAAAACATTGAAATTATAGATTCAATTCACAATCTGAAAGTTTTATGATATGCTGTCTGTGGGTATAACACCAGGAGGAAAACTTCACTTTTTTGAGAAAATCAATGAAAATTTACAAGTTTTGAAAAAAGTAATTCTCAAAGTATATAGGTATGTTACTGTATTTTTCAGACTATAAGATGCACTTTTCCTCCTCAAATTTGGGAGGAAAATGGGGGTGCGTCTTATAGTCCAAATGTAGCTTACCTGGCTGTTTACATTTACATTGATGAAATATTATTTATGTTATTAAATGTTTTACCACATTTTTTGCTTCAAAATTTGTTTTCCAGCCCTGGCTGGTGTAGCTCAGTGGATTGAGCACAGGCTGGGAACCAAAGGGTCCTGGTTCGATTCCCAGTCAGGGCACATGCATGGGTTGCGGGCCAGGTCCCCAGTGAGGGCCATGTGAGAGGCAACCATACATTGCTGTTTCTCTCCCTCTCCGTCTCCCTCCCTTCCCCTCTCTCTAAAAAATAAATAAATAAAATATTTAAAAAATTTTGTTTTCCTATTTTTCTCCTCTAAAACCTAGGTGCATCCTATGGTCCAGTGCATCTTATAGTCTAAAAAATATGGTACTTTGAAATTTTTCATTTTTAAATAATAACATCTAGTTTCTTAATACCTGGCAGTATTTTGCTCATTTCCATGCCAAGAGATCTAATAGGAGAAAGAATGGAATATTTTCACTTTAAACTTAAAAAAAATTCTCTTCTATTATCAAACTAGTATGGCAATAGTAAATACATGGGAGAAAAATCTAAAACCCAAATGCAAACCTAGTTAACTGTCCCTGGTGGGGTTCAGAACACCGCCTGCCGAAACAGTACTCCATTAAACTATTTATTGATATACAGTCAATGTGAAGTGAACGTTCTATGTGTGACTACAAATAGCATTTAGCAATTCCTGGCAATTCAACAGCATTTAGCACTTAAATAAATGTTAACTTTAATCCTTCCAGCCCTACCAGGTACAGTCTGGAGAATTAGTAGAGGCCTGGTTCCCACCCTCGTGAGCTTCCAGCCTCATGCAGAATTAACATGGAGATACAAGGAAACACAACACGAAGTCCAGACCATTAAGTAAGCCAACAGAATCGAGCCAGGGTCTGTGCTACACTTTGAAGGTGGTGAAATTAGGTGGGTGGAGATGGGGCACGAAACTTCCCAGGATGGGTGGAGGCAGGTGTTAGGCATGAACGCTCCCACTTAAGGAGGATGAAATAGGATAACTTGGGACAGCAAAACAGAGAAAAATACTGAACGAGGAATCAAACACAGGAGAGGAAAGCAAAAGCTTTATGCTACAAAAAAATTTCTATATAACAAGGCTGATTAGGAGATTAGAGGATTAGTGGAAACCAGATCTAAAGGTCTAAATGAAAATTTGAAGTAGAAGGAAAAGCAGATTGAAATGGTTTTACATATATATCAGGTTAAAATACCACATTTAAAAACGTAAAAGGAAAATAACGAAAGCCAAATATGATTTATGGCCCTGCTCAAAACGGCTCCTCCTGGCTCCACACGCCGCACTAATCCGTATGGCTTCCCCGTCCAGCGCACTGGGCTGTCCGCAGCTGGTGCCCCAGAGCAGCCGTGGACACGCATCAGCCCGGCGACCTTTCAGCCGTCTCAGCAAAGAGCCCACTGGAGCAACTGTCTTTTTATAGTATGTCTAGTCTTTTAGATGCTATACTTTCACGAAATTAAATATAAACTCCTATCTCTGTAGCCCCAGTTTTTTGAAATCCCAAATCAGAAGCTCTCTGTATCACTTCTGAACTTGTTATGGTAAGAACTGGTTGATTTAAAAAAAAATAAATGCATTCATCAGTAAAGGCTTCTCTCTTGCAGATTATTTACTGCCAAAGTATTGCTGGGATAACACATATGTTTTAAAATTGCTTTTCTCCTTTAGATCATAGTTAAGTGATACAAGACAGTAATCTGCATCAAGGAGGCTGGAGTTCTAATCATTGCTTTTGAAAGACTTTCTTGGTAACTTTGGTTTCACTTCCCAGACTGTAAAACGGAGACCTGTTTTTGGAGAGTTGGGAAAGTTACCCTGACTTGCTTGGGCATCTTAAGAAAACAGGAAGATTACAGGCAAGAAGGGACTGGAAAGAAGTTTATCAAGTCATGAAAGGCAAGGACCTACACCTAAGAATACTCTATCCAGCAAAACTTTCATTTAGAATGGAAGGACAGATAAAGTGCTTCTCAGATAAAGTCAAGTTCAAGGAGTTCATCATCACCCAGCCTTTATTATATGAAATGTTAAAGGGATTTATATAAGACATGGAGGGTTATCAACCGGGGAGTGGGAGAGGGAGAGAAGGAGAAAAGGTACAGAGAATAAACAGCATAAATGGTACGTAGAAAACAGACAGGGGAGGTTAAGAATAGTATAGGAAATGTAGAAGCCAAAGAACTTATGTGTATGATCCATGGACAAGAACTAAAGGGGGGAAGTGGGGGTCTGTGCAGGGTGGAGAGGAATAAAGGGGGGTAATGGGACAACTGTAATAGCTTAATCAATAAAATATTTTTTTAAAAAAAGAAAAGAAAACAGGAAGCAGCCTGAGCAAGTCTCCTGGCCAAATCCCTAACTCACCAGGTCAAACCCGAGAGTCACCCTCTGAGACTGAGGACACCACCCCCTCCATCAGGGCCTCCTCTCTCTTCAGATCCCAGCAGTGACTGTCTTACCGTTCTTTCTGCACTAGTAAGTTAAAGAAGTAGCATATTTCCTGTGAATGCTATTTTAAAAATATTTATTGAAGGCTTTGCTTTCTGCTAGACTACTTTCATTTCTCCTTTAATTTCTCACTAATCTTGGAGTTAGCTGCCCAGACTATTTTAGAAGTCTGTCCTTTTCTTTTATCTTATTACTAAATATCCAGAGAAACATTTTTTTTCTAGCACAAACTTTATATTGTTTCTATCTTAAAATCTCTCACACTCAATTAAATCCATTGCTTCTTTTTGCTCAGTGAATAAATAACAAGAACAGCCTGCTTAGTAGATGTTCATTCTCATATTCTTTTTTTCACATTCTTTTGTTTTAACTTTTATTTTTTATTGTTGTTCAAGTATAGTCGTCGCCATATATTCTTTGTGAAATCAAACATGGGCCTTCTTCCTACCAACGTAAAGAAGGCTTGTTTATTTTTCGCTTTTTCTCGTTCTTCTCCTATGAGACTTGAAGATGCCTCTAACTGACTTAGAGAAGATGACTTGGTAAGTGGCCTTTGAAGGTGGTCACATAATTTAGATTGGGTGGCATATTGTTTCTTCGATTTTACCTGGGTGTTTAGTTTATGAATAATGAAAAAGAAAACTTTCCAAATTCTCCAAACTTCCTTTTTCCATAAGCCTCTTCAATACCTACTTACCATCAAAGCTACTTTTAAACTCAGGGAAACCCCTTCTAATTTCCACCTTTGTGCCTTGATTTTAAAAAAAATTAAACCTTATTTAAAATTATAATCCCTCTCTCCAGCACTGCCCATCCCGCAATTGGACTTCCCTTTTCCTCAGGGTGCTACTCACTCCTTGACTGCCATTTATTTTATTTATTGTGTTCATTGTTGATCTCTCCTGCCCCTGGAATCTAAGCTCCACGGGGACAGATTCTTGCCTATTTTGTTCACTGCAGCATCCCTAGTGCCTAGAATATTGCTGGCACATAGTAAACACTCAATAAAAACTTGTTGATTGCATGAGTACATTTGTACCCCATCTATAGCACTGGAAATATTTGTAGGAATGGATGCCAAATACCAAGGCAGTATGAGTCCAGACAAAATCAGAAAATAAAAAGCAAAACTATATCATATTATTCTAGAGCATAAATGGGATCAAAGAGGGTTGTCCACATGATAAACTCTGACCCTATTAAGCACCAAACAGCAGATAAGCTGATTTCAGAAAATTTAAGAGCGATAGCATTAATGAAGGATCCTGTAAGTAGGTTAGTTCTCTGTGAGCAGATGGCATAGTGTAGGAAAGATGAACATAGCATGTAGACTCAGTGCACAGACATGGCAAAGGAAGATTCAAAACTGGACTTGGGTTTCCAGGGTTCCCCCTCCCAGCTTTGAGGCATAATTAACATATAACATTGTATGAATATAAGGTACAGATGTCCAGACTTTTTAACTTTAACTTGGGTATCATCATATTTAACATGCTAAGAGTCTGTCAGTCCATCCTAGTTGATGTTGGGTTGCAGACAGAATATTATAGTGTAATCTGTCATGCTGTGGCCCAGTAAAACAAGAAAGTTGGTGGGAAGGTGGACGCACACTATATTAAGACTGGTAAAGCTGGATGAAATACAGTGAAAATGTAAAACAAAAGAAAGATGAGGTGGGAGAAATACAATCACTAGGAAAAAACTAATTAGAGGTGGAAAGAACCTTAGACATTATCTTTTCCAATGGCTTCATTTTATAGATGAGAAAACTGAGGCCCAGAGAGGCTAAGATCAGGTCACGCAGTTAGTTTGTGGCAGAGGTGGTCATCAGCAGAAATTGTGGGCAAACTTGAAATTGGAGGAAGAGCCTATTAAGAAAAGAAGGCTGCACCACAGGTTTAGAATAGAAAGAGGAAGGGGAAACAGAGCGTTAAGAGTAGGAATGGTTCAAACACAAGGAAAAGGCAGCACAATTACAAGTGAGGCGCCTAAGAAAGAGCTTGCAATTGGAGAAAAGTATGTTGGCTTCTTACTGTCTAATGACATCTGTCTGCTACTCACATGTCCAAGAACTGTGGGTACATAACTAGTGCTGAAGACAACGCAGTGGGATGTCGGCAGACACAGAGAAGAGAGTAAACTGGGACACTCAGCATGGCTTAGAAGAAAGGACAAGCAATTCAAAGTCCGACTGTACCTGGGTCGGAAATCAGCTCCATCAATCATGAGCTGTGCAACCTCAAGCTACTTCACCTCTCTGGGCCTCAAGGCCTCAGCAAAACGATCAGCCTCATTAAAATGAAGATGATCACACACATCTGGAAGGAGTGTGGTAAAACGAGATTAGAGAGTACATAAAAAACATCCAGCACACAGTAGGAGCTCCGTAGATGTTATCTCTATGTCCGACTGACCCATGCCTCAGCCCGAGTGGCCATTTCTTTAGTAATCCAAAGGCTGACACACCTTCAGTGCTCAAAGCCACTGAAGAGATGGGGGAAATGGAAACAAATACTAAGTAGGCTGCAGGGCATGGGTGAAAACCAAGGCATGGAGTGTGTGAGTCCCTGGGCATCGACCAAGCAGACACTCTTCCATGCGAACCAACTGTTCAGATGAAGGCCCTGTACCCACCCCCTGGTCTAAGCTGAGTGCCCTGCACCTGCCTGACGACCGAGCCAGAATGCAGCAACATCTTGAGTTGAACAGCAAATTTGGTTTTACAAATAGTCGTGAAAAGGGGTGGAAATGAAGTCTATCATGAGTTACCTGGTTTTAGTGAATACCAAAAGAGAAAATGAAATGTAATGTTCCAAAGTGAGAAGAAGGTACTTTTACTCTTCCTGAAGAACAAAGTGGTTTCTGCTTTTCACTTTGTTTCCTAAGGTTCTACCCTTTATTGCCACAGATGTTTTCATTTGCCAATTTTTTTCCTGCTAATGTGCTAAGGTTTGCCTTCTTCTGAAAGAAGCTAAGTCAGGAGCCAAATACATTATAAAATCCATCTCTCACATTCACAGATGTGGTGTGGTGGGCAAGTAGATGGTTTTACTCTAAATCATACTTCCCTCATTGTCAAATGTCTTTCAAGTTCTTGGGTTTATTTTCTTTCATCAAAAGCATCTGAATTTTATGTTTTCAAAAGTGGGTAGCATTTTGTTTTCCTTTTAGTTAATTGATTTCTGTTTCTTCAATGTCAGCCCAGAAATCAAAAGTGTGTCATCCCAAAAAGAGATAAAGAAAGAGCAAAACTTCCAAAAGGAAACAGATAGACAAGGGGAGTTCCTGTTGCAGAAAAGCCGCCGGGGCCCCCAGCCGGGAGGTCCTCAGCACTCACCTTGCCGTTGTGCCAGATGCTTTCGTTTCCCTCCGGATCAACGTTGTCCGTTGCCAAGGTGAGGCAGACCAGTCTCCGTTTCAGCCCCTCGGCTTTAATCTGTTTCAGTGCTTGCTTTCCTATAAAGTCCGCTGGCTGCGGGGATCCAAGATAATGATGATGAATGAATGCTCAAACGCTGTGACAAGGTTAGAGATGCAGGCATTTAAATTTGTCTTTGCTATTTTCTTGCCAATTACACATTCAATAAAAATACAGATTGGATCAAACGTCTAGACAAATATTTCTTAGTCCTCAAATGACAATATAGGCCACCTATTTCTGAATAGGTTAGACTTAAGGGTAATAACTTGTGATAACAATTCTACCAGAACTACGTAGGCAGAAAACATAAGGTATTATATTGTGACGGTGGATGATGAAAGTGACCCTTGTATCCAATGGTTCTGGGCAGTGGTCCTGGCAGGTGGTGAGCAAAGCGCTACTCAGTTTCTACCTATAGTAAGCCTTTTACAAGAAGGAAATTCACTTTTTGAAATGTGATGCCAAAAAACAACCCCAAAATCCTTGACGTCTTTTTCCTTCTTCAGAATAATGGTCTGGGGAACGTATTAATCTATTGAGTTGCACCCATTAGCTCACTCAGGAAATGCACTGTGTCCCGGCGTGAGGCACCGTGCTAGGCCCTGTGGGGGTCACAGCATTAGTCAGGCACAGACGGTTGGATCTAAGAGCTTATCTCGAACATTGGGCACTTCAACCTTTTTTTTTTTCTCCTTCCATGCAGCACGTGACAAATGACATTCCTACTCCTGATACATCCCTCTGGGCACACTCAGGGTTATTCCCAATGCAACACAACTGAGTGGGAGTGACAGTGTCACCGGGATAACCTTGAATCCATTCATATGCGTGAAAAAAGGAGGAATGGAGGAACCATGCAAACTTTAGGGCTTTCACATTTATTCATAACACCTTATAACAAACAGGTGAGCAATGACTCATCAGTGGAGACACTTAGTAAATACAGGAGAGACAATTCTATGCAACCAGAAGGCCAGGTGAGCGTGAGACATTAGTCAGGGACTAGGAGCAGGAGGAGTTCAGAGGACTGAGTGCTGGGGGGAAGGCACCCACGTGCAGTGAACTCAGACAAGCACTCCTGCCGCGTGGGGGACGGGGCATCTGTGACGTACAAGCCACACTGCTGCGAGTGAGATTTAATCAGGGTTGCAGTGTGGACAATTGAATTCTCAAAAACAGTTCTTACATGCAGACTGACTACTCTCCAAAAGAAAGGAAAGGGAACAACAATCTTAATTTCTTCATTGGCAAAAAAAAAAAGAGGAAAAAATATTTTATGCCAAAAAATGTCCTCTGCCACAGACATTTAGGATTTATACAGCTCTTTGTGCACACAAAACATTTTGGATTGGTGCGGTAAGTCCCCTTAACCTCTTGGTTAAGCAGCAAGAGGGGTCCTCACACACTCTCTGCCCAAGACCCCCAGTTCACTCCTTCACTAACTCAGAACTTTCAGGGTAGGTCCACAATGAATTGTGACTTCTATGGATATTGCAACTTTAAATTGCTGACCTGTATAGGACACTAAAGAAAGTGTCCATTGGCCTAGGTTAAAATAATTGCAAAATAGAAGTCCAATTCCTTCCCCTTCCCCAGTGTGCTCCAGAAGGTAACCAAGTGTAAAGCTTTATTATGAAGCCAGATAAAAATTCTAAGAAGTCTAGATCCCATGTTACTTAAGACAGGACTGCTAGGGAAAAACAAAACAAACCCATAGGAAGAGCCTGATTCATCTGAATTCATATGTAGGAAAAATTCATGATAGCAAAAGTCATAAACCAAAGTTCATTGTGGTTAAAACATGGATACATAAACACAGAAAGAACCCTACAACAATGCAACATTTTTTGCTACCTTTTTAAAAGAAGACTTACATTATGACTAAATAATGACAAGCGGCACTCTTCAGAGGGCCCGTCTGGTCACTCCCTTTACTGTGTGCAAAAGCACTGGCAACAGCCCCGAGAGGCCAGCACACGTTGCACAGTGTGATCTGCGGAGTGCCAGGAGATCCAAATAGTTTCTTTATCTCCTGTTATGAAATCCAAACCTTTACTCTTAGAGATTCATTAGATCTTGAAGGTTTTGGGTCTTTGTGAGTCCCTATTAAAGAATTTTTTTTCGATTATTTACTCAATTGTTATTATCCCCCTGCTGTGTCTATGTACTGTGTTAGGCACATGGTATTCGGAGCTAAACAGAACGTGGTCTCATAGCTTCTGGGAGGCTGCTGAGGAGGTATGACCTCTTCCCTCCACCTCACGGCACACCCAGTCTTGAAATTATTATATCTCCTCGATGGTAACACTTCAGAGGAAAGGAGGATAATCTGAGATTGCTGGAGCTTGGTAGAACAAGACACATGATAGCCTACAAATCAGCTACACCAATTTGCAACATGACTCGATATTGGTTCTGTTTGTTCAGTGAGAGTGTAAAAGTTACAACATTTTGTAAATTCAAAGCAAGCTTGTCTCCTGTGCGCAGGCAGGAAGGCAAACAGACCTGCCAGGATAGGGGTTTGTACGGTGGGGGCTCAAGAAGGAGTGTGAGCCCTGCCCACTGCAGCAGGGCTCCGTCTGCAACGATTGTGCCGAGGAAGTAGTTTGAACTGAATTGTTAAAGATGAACTTTCATAATAACTACTGCCTGGGTAGCCTTTTGCTAAAGTTCTTGCATTTACATTATAATTTGATCTTCACACGAACCCATAGATGGTGGATTTGGACTCCAAAAGAAGTGAGTGACCCTGGCCAAGAAATCAAGAAACTGGTTTAGAATGACGCTCTCAGGAGTCCCAGCTCTGCTATTTTCATCTTCTGTGAGGGGCTTCCACTGAGCCGCTTACGCCGACACCTGCTACCCCTTTGGGGGACTGTGGTGAGGGATGACCACAGAGAGCTTTCAGAAATGGGTCCTTGTGGGGGTGCTGGATGAGAGCTATTGGGGCGGGTGCCAGGGGGTTGAGGGAATAAGATGTGCTGGAAGGAGTGCCTAACTCAACCTTTGCCAAATTCACAATCTCACCAAAGTCTAAGCAGAGATAAGTATCAGCTAATCACAAGAAAAAGGGAAAGGGGGGGCTGGGGGGACAATCCCAGAATACTTCCTTTAGAAGAGAAAAAGTGGTGAATTCAGTAAAAAAGAAATAATGTTCATAAATAATATTTACAATGTATTGAGCTTTGTGCTAGACACAATGCTGAGGGTTGCACGTTCCTGAGCTCCTTTAACCCTCGTGGCGTTCCTATGACGTAGATCATTTTACCTCAGTTTACGGAAGAGGAAGGCCCAGCAAAGGTGAGGCTCACTTACTTGGCTACATAACTTAGCACCTTTAGATTTTATCCATATGTATTTTTTAATGACTATACCTGGAGACCATCATTGGCAGACACAGCTGTTATAAATACTCTTAAAAGTATTTCTTTTAAATAATTTGTACGTAGCCTAAACCTATTTGAAATATATTCACTATCCAATAACATTTTCTTTTTAAAGATTTTGTTTATTTGTAGAGAGAGGAGAAGGGAGGGAGACAGAGAGGGAGAGAAACAGCAATGTATGGTTGCCTCTCACATGGCCCTCACTGGGGACCTGGCCCGCAACCCAGGCATGTGCCCTGACTGGGAATCGAACCGGGACCGTCTGGTTCCCAGCCCACGCTCAATCCACTGAGCTACACCAGCCAGGGCCCAATAACATTTTGTATTACATAAAAGGATTTGAAAATACCCTGAAGGCTAATATTAGTGAAATTTGACATCTATATCTATATGTCCCTGAATTAGGAAGTGATTTTGTCAGCGATTTTATCTGCAGACATGAATGAAAACAACACTCTAACAAACAACAAAAGCCTAATGAAATGTAAGGAACACAGACGTCCGACCCAGAGAAGCGGCGACCCGGCCCCTGGAGACGATTCGCCCTTCCCGAGCTGCCCTCGTGCCTGACGTGGGAAGATTTGAAGGGGGGCGATGGCACTTCATCCTCATTTTGCTTAGCTTTCCTCCCAGGATGGTAGATTTTACTGTGTTATGTAGTTTTTAATTATAAATGAGAGCGGGAAAGATGACTAAAAGTAAGTGCTGTGATTAAAACTGGTGCTTTCAAGATGACCTGAGAACAGAAATACATTTCTTTAATGAGTCACTGCCCAATTAACTATAGAAATAGCTACTCATCTCTTCGAGAGACGTACATTCCTGGGGCACTGAGACTATGGCTTAAAAATAGTCTTGGCTTATATTTTTTAATTTAATTTTAAAGAGCAATAAGAGCTATTAAACAGCTACCTGTGTTACATACTAAATCTAACACCCACATAGATGAAAACATTAAGTAGATTTTAAGTGAAATGTAATTACTTGTCTCTTATTAGCTCTTTTAAAACCACGCATATTAGCTAAAAGTATAAGGAAATGAAATAAACCAGTACATTATTGGTCCCAATTCTCAGGGCAATGGAGTGTTCTCAGATGTAGCTAAAGTCAAATTCAATCGTGGAACCTCAGTTCTTGAACTTAATTCATTCCAGAAAACTGTGCAAGAAGCAATGTGTTCGAAAACTGAGTCTCCTCTGTTGTCACCTGAGAGGTGAGTGACTGAGCATACGGGTATCAGCATGAAAGGGCTGTCTGGTAGAGAACTGAGACTCGAGGTTTTGTTAGACAGGCAGAACATATTTTCTGTGAACACCTTGACAGAGAACCAAATTGTCGGAGAACCAAGACATTCTGGAACCGAGGTTTGACTGGAGCAGCAGAAGGAAGGTTCTCCTACAGAGAGTCAGGCTTTCACAGACCAGGAGAGGAATTATAAAAACCTAAGTTTTGGACCTTTTTTGTTTTATCTATTTGGAGTGTGTACCCACTAGAAATTCAAGGAAGTCATCAGTTTTATATAATTTTTGGCCCAAATCCCTTTAACCTAGATACCAAGAGGTTCCAAAGGCATAAGACAATCACTGTAACATCCTGGCTCCCAAGAAAGCCCCCCTTAGAAACCAGGCGCAGCACTGGGGGGGGGGGAATTTTGCTACCGCTTTTACAGATGGAAGAGAGCCCCCATTGCGCCTGTTGTTTATGACTTTCGATAGGCTTGCCAATAAGGAGAATATTTACTGTTCAGTTTTTGAGTCTAACGATTCAAACAAAAACTAGGCAATGGACTTGTGGCTTTGTCTGACGTATATCCATGTTTAACTGCATTAGCAACATTACAAGATAGAGTTTTTCATAACAGTTTTCATCTCTCTAGACTAAAGTGAGAAACACCCACTTGGAGTTTTAGTATAACACTCAAGTCTAAGTGCAAAGTAAGTAATTATAAAAGAAAATGAGAAAAACATGAAGAAATGAAGTCTCACCAGGGACCTAAGATCTTTCTTGCTGGGGTCTTCAAAAAACGGAAATAACTTCATCTATAGCTCCTTTCATGTCTAAAAGATTTTAGTATCAATTCAATCAGATGGAAGGGAACTAACATTTATAAAGGTACCAAATGTTCTTTATCTCATTAATACTTATAACAAACTTATGAGGTGGATAGTTTCTTCATTTTAGAGATGAGGAAACTGAAGTGCTTATAGGTGGAGCAACTTGTTTAGTTTTAGAACGAGTAAGTGGCAGAGCCATGATTCAAACTGTTCAACAAATACTTACAAAGCCCCTAGTAATTATGAGACAGTTCTAGCCCTAAGGATTCTTGGCCCCTGTCCTCAGGGGGCTCACAGTCTAGTTGAGGAAGCCTCCGGTCTTATGGGGTGTGATAAGTACCTCATTGATAAGTACAGGGTACTATAGAAGAGGTGCTCCCAACATACCCCTGGCTTTAATTACCACCTTTTATATGAATCATCCAAATCCATACTTTTGGACCAGAGGTCTCCAAAACCATATGCTCAGCTGCTGCCTGAGACTTTCCACTTGGCTGTCCCAGAGCTCTGCAACCCCACAAATCCTTCCAAACTCCTCCTCTGCACTCTCTTCACATGTAGTCCTCATGGGGTCTCCACCCTACCATCTTAATATCACTCACACCTCTTTTTTCTCCATCCTACAGTCGCTGCCTTAGTTGAAGCCCTTGAGATCTCTCCACTGGGTTTCTTCAATAATTGGGAAGGTGATCCCCCAAGACCAGGCTAATAGCCTTTTGATTTATTTTTCATCAGTAGAGAGTCACTCCTTACTCAAAACCCTTCCCTGGCTTCCCGATGTCTCCAAGATATACTACAGATTTTTTTGTTTGTTTGTTTTTTAGAGAGAGAGAGAGAAGGGAAGGGAGAGAGAGACAGAGGGACAGAAACATTGATGTGAGAGAGAACATCAATCAGTTGCCTCTAGTATAGGTCTCAACTGGGCACTGAACCCACAACCCAGGCACGTGCCCTGATGGGAAATCGAACCAGCAACCCGTCACTTTGTGGGACAGCACTCAGCCAGCCGAGCCACACCAGTCATGGCGCACTCCAAGTTCTTTAGCCTGGTAAGTGAGACCCTTCATCATGAGCCCCCAGCATTTTCCATCACCCTCTCTTGATACTGCTTTCAACAATGTAATACTTGCTGGGCAGCTGTTATCTGCCAGCCCTGGGCTAGGTGCTGGGCATAAAATGGTAAACAAAACACATTTTGCATTGTCAGGACTATACTTATTAAGTATACATTCCATTCAAAAAGAGAAAAAGAAAGATAGAAAAGAAAGAAAAATAAAAGAATTACAAGCTACAACATCCTATAAGGAAAATGTAGCTGCAAATTTTCTTTTTTAAATTATCAAGTAAAATCCAACAATATAGAAAAACATAATACATAACTGAGCAGGTTTTATTTCAAAAATGAAATGTGGTTAAACATTTGAAAATTAATAAATGTCATTCACCATATAAAAATAAAAAATAAAAACATATGATTATTTCAATAGATGTAGAAAAAGCATTCGCCAAAATCTAATATTCCCAATTAAAAAAATCTTTTAGCACCAGAAATAGAAATAAATGTCCTCAACTGATAAAAATCACCCTGTAAAACCTGTAGCTAACACCATACTTAAATGAAAGACTGAATGCTTTCTGCTTACGACCAGGAACAGATAACCATGTCTGCTCTCACCACTTCTATTTCACTTTGTAGAAGGAGGTTCTAGCCAGTTCAATAATGCAAGAAAAAGAAATAAAAAGCATCAAAACTAATTTATATACTTATTTATTTATATACCTATATATTTATTTAAAAACTTATTTTATAGAACATGATTGTCCATGTAGAAAACCCAATGAAGTGTACAGAAAAGTACACTACTGGAACTAGTCAGTGAGTTCAGCAAAGCTGTAGAACAAGATCAACATACAAAACCCAATTGTTTTCTGTTTACTAGCAATACAAAACTGAAAATTGAAATTAAAAACTCCATTTATACTAGCATCAAAATGCAAAAAGATTACGTAAATAAATTGAGAAAGACACCTTGTTCATGAGTTGGAGGACAAACTGACCTATAGAATGCAAAACCAATCAAAATCTCAGCAGGCCTTTAAAAAAAATAAATTGACAGGCTGACTCTGAAATTTATGGAGATTCAGAGGACATGAAACAGCTAAAACAACTTTGAAAAAGAATAACAAAGTTGCAGGGCTATCATGAGATTTAAGCTACCATTATAAGATAGTATGGTAGTGGTATCGAGAAGACAAATACACATGCTCCTCAAATTACTATTCATTGTGCCCGGCTGGTGTAGCTCAGTGGATTGAGTGCGGGCTGGGAACCAGAGGGTCCCGGTTCGATTCCCAGTCGGGGCACATGCCTGGGTTGCGGGCCAGGTCCCCCGTGAGGGCCACATGAGAGGCAACCATACATTGCTCTTTCTCCCTCCTTTCTCCTCTCTCTGAAAATAAATAAATAAAATCTTTAAAAAAAAAATTACTATTCATTGTAAGTTAAAATATATTAAAATGTATTTAATACATTTAACCTATCAAACATCATAGCTTAGCCTAGTGTACCTTAAACATGCTCAGAACACATATATTAGTCTACAGTTGGACAAAATCATCTGGCTACCAATGACCAGCGTCACAGAGAGTATTGTATAGCATATCGATAGCCCGGGAAAAGATCAAAACTCAAAGTACACTCTCGACTGAATGCATATTGCTTTTGTACCATCAAAAAGTTGAAAAATCATTAAGTTGAACATTTGTAAGTGGGGGATCATCTGTATATCAATAGAATATAGAAGAGTTCAGGACTTCCTAAGATGGCGGTGTAGGTGAATGCACCGTACCGCCTCGCACAACCAAACAAGGGAAAAAAAAGAAATCTACACATCCAAACGCAGCCAGATCTGACAGAAAATAATATTGAGAGGAAGTCCGACAACCAAGGAATTAAAGAAGATACATTCATCAAGTTTGGTGAACCAGAAGGTGCAGAGCGAAGGGAGAGTGCTCGGTGACCCCGCGGCGAGCAGGTGAGCAGACGGCAGGTCCGCGGTTGGAGGGGCGGTTCCCGCGCAGGGCTGAAGCACACCCAGACAGGGACCGACTGAAGCTCGGTCTGCGCCCGGCTCCCACCGACCCCGGAGCGACGCCCGGAGTCAGCGCAAAGGGGCCCGAAGTGCTTGCAGGAGGCGGTGTGGGTGCGGAGAGTGGAGAAGGCGCCATTGTGCGCTCAGGCCCCGCCCCCAGAGGCTTCGGTCCCAGCACAACTACCGGGAACTTCCCTGCACAGGGGATCCCCAAGACTCCGCCCCCCTTACAGTAACAGGTTCACCGAGGGGGAAAAAATG
>PVJI01020856.1:0-28180 GCA_004026765.1 Micronycteris hirsuta | reverse complement strand
ACTGATCTGAATTCCCCGGTAGCTGATCTGGCCTCGGTGCCTTCGCTCCTGAGTCCTCATACGAAACTTTTTAACAT
The DNA here is from genome assembly GCA_004026765.1 of Micronycteris hirsuta. Lineage (NCBI taxonomy): Eukaryota > Metazoa > Chordata > Mammalia > Chiroptera > Phyllostomidae > Micronycteris > Micronycteris hirsuta. Next base: position 28,103 of record PVJI01020856.1, on the reverse strand, counting down.
TTCATAAAGTAGAGGCTGCATGATGATGTACTCCTTGAACTTGACCTTATCTGAGAAGCACTTTATCTGCCCTTCCATTCTAAATGAAAGTTTTGCTGGATAGATTATTCTTGGTTGTAGTCTCTTGCTTTTCAGGATTTGAAATATCTCTCTCCAGCCCCTTCTTACTTGGAAGGTCTCCTTTGAGAAATCTGCTGACGGTCTTATGGGGATTCCTTTGTAGGTAACTGTGTTTTTTTCTCTTGCTGCATGTAAGACTCTTTCCTTATTCTTGACCTTGGGTAATGTAATTATGATGTGCCTTGGTGTGTTCCTCTTTGGGTCCCGCTTCTTTGGGGTTCTCTGAGCTTCTTGGATTTCCAGGAAGCCTATTTCCTTTGCCAGATCTGGGAAGTTTTCCTTCATTATCTGTTCAAAAATACGTTCAATTTCTTGGTCTTCCTCTTGTCCTTCTGTCAGCCCTATGATCCGGACATTGGTCGTTTACAAATGTCTCTGAGGTTCCTGAGACCCTCCTCATTTTTTTGAATTCTTGTTTCTTCCTTCTGGTCCATCCCATTGGTTTGAGATCCAACCTCCTTTTTTTTCCTGTTGGTTCCCTGTAAATCTTCCTCCATTATCCTTATCGTATTCTTCATCTGTTCAACTATTTGTGTCCACCTATCTTCGAGTTTTGTTAACAATTTGATTATAAGCATTTTAAATTGCGCATCTGATAGGTTTACTATGTCCTCATCTGTTAGTTGTAATTTGTTCTGATCTTTCATTTTGGCCATTTTCATTCTTTTTATCTCGGTGCACTTGTCAGCTGGCAGATGCCTGCGACCTGGGTCGCTTTTTGGATGACGTTGCCTCTGGGGCCGGGGCCTGGGAGGAAGCAATGGCAACTGCTGATCACCGCGGGCTCCCGTCACTCCTCCGCTCCCCAGTCCCCACCGCCTTTTCTGCCAGACTCGGTTCTGTTGGCTCAGCCCTGGCCTCTCTCCGGCAGCGTCGCCGGCTTGCGGGATTCACCTGTTGTTCGGGGCCATGCCCTGTTCAGGCACTGGTGGCATGAGTTCCTCCGTGAGAGCTGCCTCTCACTCCGTTCCTCCGCCTGGTACTGCCCCGCTTACCGGCCTGGATGTTCGTCTTCTCCTACCTCCTGGTTGTCGGACTTCCATTCAGTTCGATTCTGTCCGTTCTGGTTGTTTAATTTTTCGCTACTGCATTCGTTGTTTAGACACTCTGGATGTGCGGGCGGCGAGTGCGAACACCTATGCCGCCATCTTGGCGGAAGTCCCCAGAGTAATTCTTTAGAGCTGGATGGGAGGCTGGATATCATCTGGTCAAGACCTGCACTGTGCGAGTGTGAAAGAGAAAAACACAGGCCCGAAACGGTTCTTCTAACCAGAAGTCCTACTTCTCTCTTTCTTCCTCCTCAACATGCCATCTTTGTTTGAGCTCCATTGGACATTATGATGTACCAGCAAAAATGGCATTTCTGGCTCTTCAGTATTTATTTTGATTTTAAGTGAAATAAATACTGAAATACACATATTATCCATCATTTATTTTAAACAAAATTTCAGAATGCCCAAAAAACAATTCAGTGGGACTAAAAACTTCACACATGTCAAAAATAAAAATTGTAAAGCTAGAAAACCTCAAGTAAAATACAAATCTATGAAAATAGATAAACATGCATTAAAAAAGTATAAATTATAGAGATGAAATACATAAAATAATATCTTACTAAAATGATCTTTTTAGAAAATGAAGAAAATTAGTCACAAATGTAAAGTTAAATAGTTGATATAATTTATAGTTCTTTTAAAAAGTACCAGCTCAAAAAATTGAGGTCAATGTTATCATCATTCAGTTAGAAGCATATTTTTATACACATGTTTCCAGCTGCTGTCAATGTTCTTCCTGAGGCTAAAAGCTAACTCCAGACTTTTGCTTTTGACTCCTTCATCTTCAAATAACCCCAGCTCTTTGAGGAGTATTTTTGAAAATTTGTGTACTCTTTTTTTTTTTTTCAGAGAGTCAATCTTTTTATTACAGTAAGCTGTAATATTTTGTTTTGAAGCCAGCATTTCAGGTGTCTTTGCCTTTCTTAGTTTCATCATTTAGAGACTGAGATTGAGGGATCTTGGTCAATTTCAATGCTGCCACTTTCCTATTCACTTGTTTAGAAAGTCTTTGAATTAGAGTAATTCCCGTCCTTTCAGGGGAAGCTTTGCAATGACACATCTGGTTGCTTATTGGAACCTTTACGGGTGTGGTTTTGCCTGGATGAAAAATGAACCTAAGTTTGTATTGTGGTGTAAATCAAACCACTGAGTCATTGATTTTCGAATGATTCAGATTTCACACCGTTTCACATGCTATCCAGAACTAAATACATATTTCAGTATTTAAAAATTGCATAATATAGCAGAATATTAGAAATGGTGTCACAAACACTAATATTGCCACTTTTTGATCTTTTTTATTCTTTTTTATTTGACTTTCTGCTTCCTGAGCCTGCAGTTCAGGTCTGTAAAATAACATTGTAGTGTAGCTGCATTGGGAATTATGCAGCTTCCCATGAGTTGGCCTGGGAGCTTAAATTCTTTTCATTTCCTTGAGGAGATGCTTTCTTACTGTCAAGCAACTGCCTTAAAATTGAACTTTTGCATCAGAGCATGTCTATTAGTTGATGTACGAAGATGTTAATTTTATATGTGGTCCTTATTTATATTAAAACATATATTAAAACAAGAAAAGTTTGACAGAGACTTCATTACTAAACCAGGATGAGAAACTAAGCGTTAACACACGAACTGATAGTCCCTATTGGAAATGTGTTTGAGTGGTGCATCTAGCGAAGGGACATCCAACTTAGTTTTGTCCAACTTAGTGTTACATAAGCACGGTCGCATTCATAAACAAATTCTGTGAGGTTAAAACTGCACTTCCGCGGGATGTTATTTCCTAGTTGCGTCCATGTCGGTGTTCCCTTTCCCAAGTCTCCTAAGTATTTCCTAAGTAGCGTGCAAAATTGCTTTACTTTAGGGAAAAATATTCAAGTAGCAGCTGTTTCTTATGGCTCAATCTGTAATTTGTTTCATGAGAACTATTTCTAGCACCTTTTTCTCTCTTAATATTTTTAGGAATATTTGTATTAAAAAACAAGCATTTATGTCCTTTTGTCACTCCTATTGTTACAGAAATAGAAGCTTAATTAATAAAATCAATTGGAGTCAGATGTTGCGAGAAGGGAGAGGCCGGAGGAAGGGGTCTTTGGTCCTCTCTGTCCAGGTCGCTGCTGTGGTTAGCAGTACAGAGTCTAAGGGATGGCTGTGTGGGAGGCAAGGGTTCGGAGACGTGGCATCTGTCCTTGACGTCTTCACCATTTTTTTTTTCTGGTCATAACACTCAAGCTCCAAATCATCCAAGCTAGAAAGTCAGCATCTAGTCCTAACTGAGGCTTCTTCATTCATAGCTGAAAGAGGCCCTGTGCACCACTGTTAGTGCTTAAAATAGGTTTTATTAAAATAGAATTACATACTGAGTCCAGTTAAGACCAGTAAACTTGATGCAAAGTTTTGACTTTTTTTTTTTTTGGAGCAAGACTACACTTGAATCAATCTTGGTCAATTTCAATAAATTCAATGTCTTTAAATTTCAATATGTTACCTTAAAATATTTATCTTAATAGCTCAAAAGATGTTGTTTCTTTTATTACATTGTTTGATACATTTTCTCTAGACAATAGTTACCTGAGTGTATGGCATTAATTTTATGGTACTTAAGATGAATGCAAAGGAAAATACTGTAATTAAGGTCAGATGATTTTTAAAAAACGTATGTTGCCATGGCCAGTGTGGCTCATTTGGTTACAGCATCATCCCACACACCAGAAGGTTGTAGTTCAATTCTTGGTCAGGGCACAGACCTAGTTTGTGGGTTCCATCCCTGGTCGGGGTGCATATGGGAGGCAACCAATCAATGTTTCTCTCTCACGTTTATTTTCTCTCTCTTTCTTTCTCTCTCTTTAAAATCACTAAACATATTTTAAAAGTAAAAAAATGTATGTTGTGGTTTTACGAAACATACATTAAAATATTCTAAACTACGTTTAAACTTCAAATTTAATTTTTGTATGAGACCCTTATGTAGAATATGACAAAACAATCACAAATAACAAAACATACTCCAACAAGTAAATTTCATGAATTCCTTTACAGTAGAGTAAATTAATTTGCAAAATGTAGTCACAGTTCCATTGGAAGGAATTCCTTTCGGACAAAGCAATTTCTTCGAAGCTCCCAGTGGACGGACAGCAGGTGGCGCTGCACTTCCCCTTTTGTCTGCCTCGGCCGCTGGGACAGGAACCCAACGGTTGGCAGAGCTGAGCTGAAGATTGTAAACAACTGATTCAGAACTGGGTGAGCAACTGTAGCTACGCCTTTAGCATCATAATTTACCTCACTTCATACCGATTTGTGCTCTGGAGGTCATAGTTTTTGTTATCCTTGATGTAGGGTTTCTGGGTGTTGGATTAACCGTGTTCATGACGCTAAGGGAAGGGGCTGCTTGCCTGGAGGAAGGACGGGATTGTTCCTGTGGCAGGTGGAAAGAATGTTTTCAGCAGCTCAACAAACACCAAGAAACTGGTGCCCTCTTCCTCTGAACAACCATTTTGTATTTAATAAGTGTCCGTTGGTGTTCAGTAGTGGGCTGTAAGGAAAAGATGCTGCTTGTAACTTTGAGAAGTTTGTGGTGAAGCAGGTCAACCACAGATTTCAGTCAAAATGACTTTCCGCCCATTCATACTGAACAATCTCAGTTTCGGTTTGCTGTGTTCAGTTTGCTACTGGCCTCCAAGGCTCACCAGCAATCTCTCTTCCCTTCAGTTTTTTGGTTTGTCTGTTTTCTTCTTCCATGTCTGCTGCTTTAGCTAAATTTGCATTTGTTGACCTCAGCAAAAACAGATATATTTAGCTTCATTTCCTTAAATAATGTAATAAAAATCCTTTTTTTCTGTGGGAAAATGATGACAGTTCAGTATAATAATCACGCAATCTTCAGCTAGAGAAGATTGTAGAGATGATTTAAGCCAACTGGCTAAATAATACGGCGAGAAAGTGATGCGTAGAAACGCGCAGCGACTTCCTCACGTTCACAGAGAGGCAGAGTGAGAACTCTGACCTAGGTCGCTGGAGTAGTTGAACCTCGCACTTTACCTTATGCTCGGTTGCATTGTAAAACAGGTGCAGATCAGAATGTCAAGGTTAATTTGTGTCACTGACGTGCTGATCATGGATGGATTTCGGCTGGTCACATTCATCACCTGCGGCCATATGTGCGAAGCCTTCCCCAGCTTTCCTGCCAGAATCAGTGGCTCAGTACTCTTTGCTCCTGTTCCCTTTTGTACAAACCTGTGCCAAGCACGAGCCCCACTGCCCTGGAATTTGCTGCTTTCCCAAGATTATAAGTTTGTTGGGAACTGGCATTTGTCTCATTCATGTTTGTTTCATCCCATATGCCTTGCATGGTGCCTGAAACCTCGTAAGGATTCAAAATTGTCCAATGAATGGATGAAGGGTTGAATGACATTTTTATAGAGGTTACCCTGAGAATGGCAAACTGAGGTGCCAGGGGAAGCCCTCCTTGGGCCCTGAAGACATACATATGCTGGGTTAAATGTAAGAGAAACCCATAACTGTATAGGTGAGCTGGAAAGCAAGAAAAACTAGAAAAGAAATCTGAATGCTAAAAAAAAAAAAACACACCAAAATTCAGAGTGCTACAGAATGGGAGCAGAACAGGACAGGTGTAAGAGACATTTACAGCTAGATGAATATCGTGTGAGTTTACATTCGCAGACTCTTCCATGACAAGGAACCAATAAACTGAGCTACCTATGTCCTAATGTAAGGCCCTGGCACCAGGGCACACAAAGTTCTTAATGACCGGGAGCCTTGGGAACTGTCCCCGCCCCCACCCCAAAGAGGAACCATGTAAGTTGTCTTGGCAAGACATCCTTTGGATCGTACCAAAGGACAATCAATGAGACAATCAATCAAGTCAGTCAGTGAAGAACAGTGTACCCCAAAGTCACTTTAAACCATTGAAGTCTGTGTAGGAAACAAAGGGAGAACCATAACTCAGCCAGTAGGTTGTCCAATGAACCAAGTGCCTCATTACAAGCACGGGTTGTCCTTATACCTCAAAAATGGGCCTTTATGGATGTTTGGCATCTTAGTTTTCTCTCTCACTCATATGGTAGGAAGAAATTTACAATTACAAAATAAGATCCACAAGAAGTTTCCTATTTCTTCATTTAAACAAAGTCTACACAAAACAAGTGGTCTTTCAGGAGGTGATTGAATAAGTAAACTGTGGTACATCCAGACAATGGAATATATTATTCAGTGCTAAAAGAAATGATCTATCAAGCCCTGAAAAGACATGCAGAAATCTTAAATGCAATCTGAAATGAAAGAAGCCAATCTGAAAAGGCTGCATACTGTATGATTCCAATCATATGCCATTCTAGAAAAGGTGAAACCCTGGAGACAGTGAAAAGATCAGTGGCTAAGGGTGGAGGGAGAAATGAACACGCAGAGCACAGAACATTTTTAGAGCAGTAAAACTACTCTGTATGATACCATCATGGTGAATCCCTGTCATTATGCATTTGTGCAAGCCCATGAAGTGTGCAACACCAAGAGTGAATCCTATTGTAAACTGTGGGCTTCGGGTGGTCAGTATCAGTTTATCAACTGTAACAGAAGTACCACTGGTGAGGGGTGTTGATGAAGAGGGAGGGTTTGCACTTGTAGGAGAAGGGGGCATATGGGAAATCTCTGTACTTTCCCTGTATTTCTGGTGTGAATTTTTAAATTGCTTTTAAAAATTATCTTAATTTTAAAAAAGCTGAAAAAAAAATCCCCGAGTTGTGCTTATCTCCCAGGGTGAGCAAGAAACTTATTTATAGTTATTACTGGGGCTCCTTCCAACTCTCTTGGGTTGTACAAGAAGCTGGGAGTATCAGTGGTGCCTTGTGTTCTGGGGAGGATGGTCCAGCCTCAGGCCTGCATGGTCCCAGCTGGCACCTGCGGTGTCCCTGGAGGCCAAGCCTTGTGCCCTGGAGGCAGGTGCTCTGTGGTTTCTGGATCGAGGCTGGGCCCGAGAACCTTGCCCAGCCCTGAAAGCTCTACCCTCGGGGGCCTGATCTTCACAAGTCCACTTCTGTCCCCTGCAGCATGGATGCAGAGAAAGAAGCAACACAGTGTACTAGCTCAAAATATTCTCCTGCCCCACCTACAGGATGGGGACAAGCGCCTCTCTCCTGCCTCCCCCTTTCTCAGGGACGCTGACGGGAGCCGGTGAGGTGGGGCCTGTGGAAACGCTTTCTCCCCGCGGCAGTGCTGGGCGCCGGAGCAGCCACAGCTCTGCGGATGGTGCCACACGGGGGCAGGGGGGCCCTGACATCGCCTCTCACTAGGGTTTTCCCTCCAACATCAGTTTCCCTGCGTTGAGCAGCAGGTGCACCAGCTGTGTTCCTGTGTATTTAGGGGTTGTGTTACCGAAAGTACGTGCCTTTACATCTTAGCATCACATCCAGTGAGTGAGACGCTCTCATCATGGAAGCATCTGAGGCAGAGTCAAACGGAATGACTCGTGTGGTCCAATTTCCAATCATTTCTCTTTCCGTGGCATGTCTGCATGAAAAGGACGGCTCAGAGATGCTGCCCGAGCAACTTAAATGGCTCCTCCTGGACTTTTCCTTCTCTGTGTCTTTCTCCTTTCTGTTTCTTTTTTCTCTTTCTGTATACCTGACTGCCAGTTTAGCCTGAATATGAGGAGACTGGTATGGGAGAGACTCACAAGATCTGCAGTCACATGCCTGGGGTGCGGGTTCCAGGGCTGTCGCTTTTCTGCTGTGTGGTCTTGGCCATCACTAACGTTAGTCGGTGTCCTTTTGTCACTTGTGCACTTCGGCTGCGATGCCGACCTCATGGCCCCTCTGACACGCCGAAGTGAGGTCATCTTCTGGGAACACACTGCAAATGTAAACTGCTTGTCAGGAATTCCTTAATGTGGCTGATTTTGGTTTGCTTCGGACCTGTTAGATCGTCTTTTGTCCCTTACCCAAGAATGTTATGACCATAACAATGTATTAGCTTTTAAGTCCCTGAAAAGGTTTTTTCTAAAGTGAAAGTTCACGTTTTGAGTTTCTTGTGCTGGTTGGAGACCCTGTTAGGAGCAAAGTTTAAGGGTCTCTTTGAAATCAACCTGGGAGTGATTAAGGGTCTAATTAAAATTATCCTAGCCCTCCCTGGCTGGTGTAGCTCAGTGGATTGAGCGCGTGCTGGGAACCAAGTGGTCCCGGTTCGATTCCCAGTCAGGGCACATGCCTGGGTTGCGGGCCAGGTCCCCATGACGGCCATGTGAGAGGCAACCATACATTGCTCTTTCTCTCCCTCTCTTTCTCTCTCCCTTCCCCTCTCTCTAAAAAAAAAAATAAATCTTAAAAAAAAATTATCCTGAGCTCCCCAACCTGAGGAAGAGGGGCTTTGATGGAGGTTCAAGCAAAGGGGTTCCCATGGGTCCACCTGGGCTGCAAGGCTCAGGAGCAGGGCCTTTGGAGTGGAGGTGGGGGCCATTCGTTTATTTCTTCAGAGGTTTTTTTCCTCCCTGATTGCTTCTCTTCCCTGTTAGCCCCCAAGGGTTGTTTCATGAGAGAGGCTCCATCTGCTTCCAATGTGTGCAAGGGCCTTGGAGGGACTCTGGTTCTCCGATGCCTAGGGGCTGGGTAACCACAGCAGGACACGCATGAGCGAGGGCATCTTACTGATCATTACACCGGGATTGCCCCAGGCAAGCCAAGGCAGGGGCTCACTGTCTCCAGGGGTGTCGTTTCAGGAGGGCCTCTATCTTGGTGCTCTCCCTATTGACATTCTTTTTCGAATATCTTTCCAGGCAGTGGGAACCTTCAAGAGCTAAGAGCTAAAGGGTAGAACCAGAAGACGAGGCCATGGAAGTCTCCTGGAATTTTTGGTCCAGGGACATGAGGGTTAGGCAGTGCATGTAAGGCTTATGGCGAGCACTTAGAGTGATGACCAGTGAACGTTTGACTGGCCTTTACTTGGTCTTCCTTGGGGACCCAGCTGGAGGGAGAGGCTAGCTGTGGGAGCCTGGGCATCAGAGACCCTCCTTCCCATTCCGCTATTACAAGTTGTACTGGGACCCAAAGTGGATCACAATTTATACAAGCTAACGTTTATCGCATGCTTACTATGCAAGTTTGCTAAGGTTTCCATGGGCCGTCTCACTTAATTCATGCACCCATTTCACCAGGGAAGTCGTTATTGTGTCCACTTTTCAGATGAGGAAGTTGAGGTTCAGGGGATAAGCTGTGAAGCTCACAGTCAGTCAGTGGTAGCTCTGGATTTGAATTTGGAGTCTAGCCACGACACTGGCGGTCACAGGCCTCACCCCGAGGAGCTCACTGCCCCGACGTACAGGGAGCCGCTAAGTTCTCTCTGCGGTAAAAGCTCTGTCATAGAAGCTTGTCCACTTCAGAACAGGAACACCGAACGGGGTGCATGTCCCGCTGCAAGAAAATGCTGAGAAACCTTCAGAGACGTGACGTTTTTAACCTCCTCACCTTCTCCATGTTGTTTAGCTTCGATGTAGCTTTCCAAGAAGCTGGCTTTCTTCTACTTTCCTCTTTAGTGTGACAGCCTAATCAGGCTTCTCTGTGACTCCTCTCACCTCTCCTTAACGGTGGAAACTGCTCGGGACCTGTTCTTTTTATTTTTCTGCTTCAAAGTGCTTGGAAATACACTGAGGCTAAGGTAACTTCAAAAAAGCCAAGCGGGGGGAAACGTTTCTTGAGACTTTCAGGCATTCCGGGTGAAAATATTTTCATACATTTCACTAGGGAGGTCTTCCCAACTAATTTTCACTGAAGCTAAGAGCTGGAAATGTGTTTTAAATGCTTGTCCATTCTTCTAGGCTTAAATAAATGATGGAGCAAAACAAGAGCAGAAATAGACACTTGCTGCAGCAATGGGTCAACTTACAACATTTTTCTCATAGCAAACAGTTACTGTATTTTTCGGACTATAAGACGCACCACACCCCCTTCCCCCCAATTTGGGAGGAAAATCGGGGTGTGTCTTATAGTCCGAATGTAGCTTACCTGGCTGTTTACATTTACATTGGTGAAATATTATTTATGTTATTAAATATTTTACCACAGTTCTTCAAATTTTTTTTTCTATTTTCCTCCTCTAAAACCTAGGTGCATCTTATGGTCTGGTATGTCTTATAGCCCAAGAAATACGGTACATAGTTTTTTTTAAAGTAGGAGATGAGTCAGATCCATGGAAGACAACTGATACTTTGAATCAAAGCATAGCACTTAGGGTACTTGTTAAAATTTAGATACCTGTACCCCTTCTAGGACAAATAAAATTTTTTGGGGGGGAGTGAAGTACAAGAATCCATATTTAAAAAAAGATTTCAGGTAATTAAAAAAAATGCCAATTAAAGTTTGGGAGCCATTGCTTCTAATTAATTAATTAATCAATCAATCCAGTCATTCAATTTATTTTATTTATTTACATACTTTTAGAGAGAGGGGAAGGGAGGGAGAAAGAGAGGGAGAGAAACATCAATGTGTGAGAGATATATCAATTGGTTGCCTCTCACACGCTCCCAACTAGGGGCCTGGCCCGCAACCCAGGCATGTGCCCTGACTGGGAATTGAACCGGTGACCTTTCGGTTTGCAGTCTAGTGCTCAATTAACTGAACCACACCAGCCAGGGAAGTGACTCAATATTTAATAAACCCTGTGACCTGCCATTCATTGCAGGGGTTATAAACACCTGGTGGCTCCATTTCAAGGACTTATATTTCAGCTAGTGACGTGTGGGGAGGGTTCATAAAGTAAAGCTACTTAACCGCTGTAGGAATTCTGGAATCTCACAACTGGCCCTGCAGGTACATGACTCTGTCCTGAGGACCTGGAAGAAATGCTGAAGAGAAGCTGTTCTGACTGTCAGTTTGTGACAGTTTGGGGTCGAAATCAAACCCTGAATTCTGAAAGGAATGAGCAGAGCAGCCAAGGAGCTCGTCAAGCAGCCCAGTCTGCTCTCTGTGGGGCAGGACCCGTGTGTGGCGCTGCCTAACAAGTGTCTCATAGTTCGGTGCCAGATGCCAGGGGAACTTAAAAATACGTGAAAGAGCTGGGCTCTCCTTTCGTGGAAATTTTGGCTGGGTGAGACCACCTTTACTCACCATGGTGAGAGAGAAGCAGCTGCCATAGCAGTGATGGGAAGCCATGGAGGGCCATTGATTTGCATGTGTCCACAGGCATTGGTTCAGTTCAATGAGCCGATAAAATTGATTTTCTCACTGCATTGACTGGTTGTCATACTGAATCGCCGAGGTGATTGACTGGGTCAGCATCTTGCAGATAGAGCCACAAACTCCAATGAGTCGATCACACTCTAAAAAATGAATTTTAGAAATGCTGTTTTTTTCCCTTATCAGGTTTCACCCCATCTAAGAAAGTTGTGAATTTGCTAAGAAATAAGTAAAAATCTTTTATTGAGTGGTATGGGCAAACACTTGATATAGAACATTTGTGGTTTTGGATAATAGTTCACTCAGCTGAACTTTACCTTGATTTGAGATTGAGACTAGGATGAGTGGTAATCAAAGAAATTAGATCCATTCTACTTTGCATTCTGTAGGTTAGCAGTTTTTTTTCTTATCTGCTGTAACCACGTTCATATTTTGAGTCACCATGCCATTATTTGAAGGTTGGAAACAAATCGCGAAGGGCCCTCAATTCTAAGCAAGAGGAGAGCTTTTCCATAAAGCAGCATTTTTCCTTGAATTGCCAGACACCATTTGCAATTATTGAAGTCTGTGTGGAAAACAAATATTCTCTGCTTTCAAGCAGGATATGCATGATGAGAACTCACAAATGATATTAGTATCACTCATATAGCATTAGTGAAATCCCTGTCATTAGGAAATGTTATTTCATATAAAAAAAGTTGATAATAGGATACAAAGATGCTAATATAATTAGATGATAAGCTGATAATGGGAATTTTTTTTTCATATCAGTGATTTTCATTCGTCACCAGCAAAGCTGATCTCCCTAATATGATATGATATTATAATAAAGCCCAGGCAGAGAGTCAGCAGTGAAATTTATGATGCAAAAGAAAAGTCAATAGCATTATAAATCTTAGAAACTGATTATATTTCAGCTGTCAATGCTCTTGGCTAGAATATCTCCTTTAATTCCCGTGTCTTAGTCCTATTTACTTTACTGATCCTGAGCAAGGAAATGAAATAGATTTAAATCTTTATCTTAAGGATAACTTTAATGAGTGACAGTCAATTCCGCGTGGCCCGGTGGCAGCAGATCTGTCACCTTTGCCTGGCTAAACTCCCATCCAATTAGGTGCACGTTTAAGTGCACGCAGTTGGCAGGGTGTAGTCAGCAGAATTTAGTTCTGTGACATATAAACCAAGTTCTCGCTGATATAATGGCTTTAAGTAATAAATGGCTGCCTGAAGGTGTGGGGCAACCATTTGAGAATCATCCATGAATTACTGGCAGGCTTTCATGAAGGATTACGGAAGGTAGGCCCTTCTTTTCCATGAAAATATAGTCTGGCCAATAAGAACTTTTGGAAAATCACCTCCCTGGGTGGGAACAGGGGGCAAAAAACAATGAGATTCATTTGAACCACTCAGTCATCCAAGTACAATCTCTCGAGTTGAAACAAAAGTATATAAGCAATTCACGTCTAAGTAATGACTAGATGGTTGCTGTGACTCGGTGTGTCCGAGAACTCCTCAAAGGGGCTTGGCATTCCTAGCAAGCTGTTCCTTGTGTGGGGGCACCCACAGTATGTTAAATGGTGGCTCTCCCTTCTGGCTTCTAAGTTAAAAAAGCGTTAGCGTCTAGAAGTTTTTTTCTCAACAGTATAACAAATACTGTAATAAGATGTGAAAGTCTTAGCGTGAGTGTGTTTGCACTGGCTAATGCATTGCCTGTAAGTCCGTTGTTCAACATTGTTAATACAGAGCATCAGACATGGGAACAACGAATATGGGTAGCCAGGCGAGTTTGTAGGTATTGTCCAAGAACAGGGAGAAAACCACTACTGAGAAGGCCTCCTCCACCAGAGTTTTAATATATAACAAGATCGACTGCAGTGCAGAGAAGTAGGCAGCCCCTTCTCACAGCCCTTAAAAAATCTTTACTTGGGGACACGAGGAGAGCTTCGTTTCACCATGCCATGCCAGAGCATTGCCACCCAGAGACAGAGCCTGTCCATCCAACTTCCATAAGCGTGTCACCCGCAGAGTTCCCACGACACTTTGTAGAGCAGAGCGGCATGGCCCCTCCGCATAGCTGTTAGCTTCAACGTGGGGGAAACCGCATGCTCTACGTGTGCCGGGCCAGTTCATGCTGCATTAGGTAGTCGCTTGCACAGGTCAGGGCCAGAGAGCTCCCTTCCTTCCTTCCAAATAAATATTTGAGTTGAGCAAAATTTCCACTTTAAAATCTGCAGTGAGCTCTTGGTTTACCATAACTTGGCAGGGTTAGACTTGGACTCGACCGGACTAAGCTTGGGTCAGAAGCCACACAGTGCAGTTTTGCACTGCAGGCTGGGAAGAGTTGCTTGAAACAGGCGGGAAAGGAACATTCCCAAGGAGGCCACTAGAATTCTTTTTGGGGACTTCCTGCCTCTCCTTTATTTGATGTGCCCTGCTACCCTAACCACATAGGCTGGAATCAGGTCTCTTAGTTCCCAGTTACAAGCCCCGCTTCGGCCTGCAGCTCCTCCTACCCCTGCTTTCCTCGGCTTGGGGCCTAATGTGCCCACTGTGCACTCAGAGACCACCTTTAGCTCATTATGCATGGAGCCCACTTCTGCCTCTTGGTCAATTTTGTCCCAAGAAATGTGGCAAGTGGGCCAGAACTAATTTACTGTGTGTGATTAATATGTAGAGTTTGGTTTCCGGCTTGACAGGTAGTGGGCTTTTAAGAATCGTGTTTTGAAGGGATTAGTTGAAGAACATTTATGAAGGACCCATGGCCATGGACAATGGTGAGGGGACTAACTATGGCATTGGGGGATGGGCTGGGTGGAGGGGGCGAAGGGGAAAATGTGGGGCAACTGTAATAGTATGAACAATAAAATATTTAAAAAAATAAAAAAGAATATTTGATTATGACAGCGTTTTTTTTTCAGTTTTTTCTTTTCTTCCATCAACATGTTGCCCCTTAAATTGCTTGTCTTTGATATATATTTTTTTTGTATGAACAAATGTTAAAATACATCTTTCCAGTGAGTTTCTAGTTAAGGACACTTCCCAGCTAGCCCACAAGTCAGGGATGTAGCAAAGCATCTACTCAAATACAAGATAAGCTGAAGTGAGGGAGGGATGGGGAGTGGAGGAGGGGGATGGAGAAGGACAGAGGTTTAACCACAGCACTGCCTCTGGTATTACAGTAACTACAAGGCAAACTTTTTCGGAGTGCTAAGCTTCGGCCACACATTTTTTAAAAGCAATCCTTGGAGCTCCGCTGTGAAGTTCGTTTCTATAGCCAATTTAGAGGAAGAGAAATTGATGCTTAGTGATTTTCTCAATGTTATTAAACCAGTAGATATAAGGATTTAAATTCAGACCTGTCTTACTACAAAGCTTTTTAAAAAAAATTTTTTTTAAATAAAAGTTTATTTGAGCCAAAGTGATAAAACCTGCTGTGGATCAGGATCTCCAGAGAGTAACAGTTTTGCAGCTTCTTTTATGCATTTGAAATTAGGGAGAGAAAGTAAGAAAGTTTACATTGGAAGTGAATAAAAAAACGAGGCAGGGCTGGGTTCCAGGGGTGTTAACGAGATCGTGTGCTCTCTTGAATGTGGTTATAGCTTATTTCAAGGTGTGTTAACCTAGATGCACAGAAATGATGGACAGGGCTGGCTTGAAGCAAAGATAAGCCTTTTACTAAGAAGTTACATCCCTGGGGCTTGCCTACCCACGCTGACCTGCCCAGATAGGAATTTATGATCAGATTACCCTGTGAGGTTGCTTTTCATAGAACCCCTGTTTTTTTTTTTTTTTTTTTGTCCACAGTTCCCCCTTTTGGTCCTAAATCAATCCAAAGCAGGCACTGATGACCAACTTTTTAATCATGCAGCGTGGCCTCACAGCGCTAGGAAAGTGACTACAAAGCTTAAGTTCTTAATCATCTTGTTAGATGGCTTACACACTTTCATACGTTGATTAAAAATTACTTGATGACCAAACGTTATTAGGAATTCAAAATGCCCTTCGACAGATTTGCACTGTATCAATCACACATTGAAAACCACTTGAAATCAGCAGCACTCCCCTGAGACGGAAGTCCGCTTGCCCTGCCCGGGAGCCCAGGCCAGCCCTGCCAGGGCTTTGACCCCCGGGGTGAGGTGGGAATGACACTGGGGCTTCCAAGGCAAGGTCATTAGATGCAGCCTTGCTGCTTCCCTCTAGCTCTTTGTGATTCTGCTTTCTTTGAGGGCCACCTTTGGCTGCCTAGCCACCAAACTGTAAGGAGCCCCCTCTAAGTGGAGATTCCATGTGTGGGGGTTTTGGTGGATGGCCTCAGCTGAGCTCCCAGCCAACAACAGGCAGTGAGCCCATAAGTGAGCCATCCTGGACATTCCAGCCCCACCAGGTCCCCAGATGACAGCAGCCGTCCCGGCACCGCACTGGACACGACAGGGAGTGGCACCACCAGTCGAGCCAGAGGATTATGAGAGAGAATCTTTTTTTAAGCCTCTATGGTTGAGGTGGTTTGTTTCACAATAGGTGACTGGAACTCGGACCCCTGGTGATGACATGCTTTGTGTGTTCTGCACACAGTGAACGCTCGTGCTGATACTGACTCAGGCATCCCTGGCAACAACTGTGGCTCCCGGAGGTCTGAAGCCAAACTCTTTGGGACCAGAGAAGCGGTTCATGGGAAGCTTCCCAGAGTGACACATCCCATACATATTGGTTATCTCCAAATCCATCCTGGTCCCAGACAGTGTTCTTCACTCTCTCATAGGGCAAGAAAAATTCCTAGGAGGGACTGTGGAGAGCTGAGTTAAAATGCACACACATATGCTATGTAGGTGAACTCAGATGAGCACTGTGGATCTGGGCGACACTTGAAAGAAGCAGACATTTGGATTTCTCTCTTCCAAAGACAAGATTCAGGCTAAATGATGCATCAGTAAATGCTTTCTGCAGGCATTCTTAATAACCCCAGTTTATATGCCTATAATTCTAACATGGGGATTTAGAATGTAATAAACAAAGAACCAAGTGCAACCGTTTTATGATATTATTAACATCGTACATGTAATTGTTCTCTAGTAATCAGAATATTTTAAAAGACACTTCATTAGAGTGAGTGCTATACTTTAAATGCTTCTCTTGTCTCAACAATTATTCTTTTAAAAACATGACCTGAGGCTTGGTTATCTTCTTTTGGTTAAAATGATAGCTCCTATAATTTGTAGGGCATTTCTGTGCCTACGGCATGGTGAGTCCTTGACAGCCTTGCATGGTGATTATGGCCATCCTTTTACAGTAGGGAAACTGAGGCTTAGAGAGCTTGAATTCCTTGCCCAAGGTTACTCCATTAATAAATGCACAACCAGGATTTGAACCATAGTTTATCTGATTCCAAGGCATATACTCATGCTGTATTTTGGTGACTGCGTCTCCTATTGCCCTTCTGAAATGCTTACGATTCAAAAAGCAATTTGTCATAAAGTGCCAGACTGGAATTGAGGTTTTAAAAGCACGGCCTGCCCTTTCAGGTATAAAACATTTTCTTAGAGGCAATAACAGCATAATTACTGCAAATGTCTCCACCTTCACTGTCACCATGGCACATGGGGCTAGGTTACAAGTTTGAAATTTCACTGATTATTGGCGCATAATTGGCTTCATGTAGATGATAAATGTATTACTGATTGATTATAATGACTTGGTCATATTTGAGATGTCAAAGTAGAAAATTGAATTGTCATATTATCGCATGTTCTCATTCAAGCACCAGATAAATATTACAAATGATGATTTTCCACTGAGTACTATATAAAGAATTTATGGAATATTAATAATACTGTTATCCACAACCTTCATGCTTGGTGGATGACCCCAAGTTGAAATCGTGTTTGACTTCTGAGGATTTTGAGGAATAAACCTTAAGGATGATCTCCTTTAATCCACTTCTCTGTTGCCTACAGTTTTACAGCATGACTATTCCTAAAGACAATGCTTGCCCCTGTGGAGAGAACTGGGCATTAATGGCCTGCTTGACAATGCTTTTTGCCTCATCCCTTTCTACTCACCACGCTTGATGCCAGTCAGGGCGTCCTCTGGGGTGAAATCAGATCTTCACAGAGAGTGAAGCAGTTGCTCTGAGACAGTCTAGGCTCAGTCCCCAACTATGAACACGAAGACCCCGACAGCCTCTGAAAACGTTGCTGCGGAGGAACAGCAGAGGCCTGGCGTCTGCTGTGAGCCTTCCCGTTTCCTAACGGGTCTGACCTTCATGCTTTCAGTGGGCACCAGGGCCCTCTCTCCACAGCCCAGTTAAGAAGAGTCTGGGAGGAAATCCCTTGAGATAATAAGTGGAGGCAACAAATCTCAGTGAGTGGGACTCAAACCTCTGCTCCCTCCAGGCACTTGACATGATTAAAGGGAACTTCAAATCCCTCAGTGTTCCCAGCATTGTCTGTAGACTGAATAAATGAGATGATTTAAGTACTTTTTAGGTATGTGTAGAAACTGCTTTCAATGTAAGAAACATTCCAACCTGTAAGAATTTTTTATGAGTTTATTTGAGCCAAACTGACAATTGCCAGAAAGAGAAATCTCAACAGCTTGATAAAATGGTCCGGAAAATGGCAGTTTTACCACTTATTTTATACATGTAAGGGGAAGATGTGAGGCTGTTACAGAAATTCATTGGTGCGAGGTTAGGGAGGAGGGAGAAAGCAAAGCAGGGAAAGCCCTGGGATTGGATAAGAAGTAAAATGATAGGCACGTGTTTTACATAGGTGGGTACAGGATGGTTACCAGTCAACAATAACAATGAGGGGAGTTGTGGTCTTCCCTCTGGTGCTTGTACTTCGAAGGGTCGAGAAAAAAGGAAATTACTTTGTTATTCCAAAAGCCATTTTATCAGGTATGTTATTCTAGGTGCAAAAAGGATATCAGACAGGCTTAGTTAAGGTGGAGACTGACCTGTGGTAGGCAAAAGTAATACCGGCCAAGGCCATGACCACTTGCGTGAACCCCTTTTAGTTAGAAAGTTTTCATTTCAGACCATCCTAGATGGTCACTTTTGGTCTCTGAGTTTGTAAGGCCACCGTGCAGGGCTCCCATGAGCTGGTCAGGTTTAGTATGTGGCTCTTTTTTCATCCACACTGCTGTGCTTAATAAAATACAATTAAGATAACAGTGAAATGATGGTACCTTTTAATTATATGCATTTTTTAACAGACACTAAAAACAATATAATAGAGGAGGCATGGGTTTTTCCCCCCTCAAATTATCTGGAGTTACGGACAGGGCCAGGCGACCATGGCTGTTCTGGAAGAACGGAAAGGCGGCTCGGAGAAGGCGGCTCCTGCCACCGAGCCCTGCCGGTTGGCGAGGCCATTGAGGGACACTTACGTTCGCTCGCCTTCATGACTCCTTTGGACAGGCTTGATGTAGATGCTCCTTAAATGTTGCAGATCTGATTTAGCACTTAGCTTAATCATTCTTTCAGGTGCTGTCATCTTAGGTCTCTATGGTGTAAGCCTAAGTATTTTTCAGCCTTGGCTGGTGTGGCTCAGCGGATTGAGTACCAGACTGCCAACGAAAGGGTCACAGGTTCAATTCCCAGTCAGGGCACATGCCTAGGTTGTGGGCCAGGTCCCTGGTAGGGGGCGCATGAGAGGCAACCACACATTGATGATTCTCTCCTTCCTTTCCCCTCGCTCTAAAAATAAATAAATTAAATCTTGAAAAAACAAATATTTTTCAAATCTCTATTTCATTGTATGTGCTATACATAATAGGTGCTCAATTAATATTCATTATTGCTGATGAAGGAGCTGCTTTACTCTAAATGCACCTGTCACCAAATCATCGTTGTTAATCATGTTCCTATTTAGGGTGGAATTTCTGGAGTCAATGGAGTATCCCTGGATAAGAAAGAAAGGGAAATCAATGCTTCATAAATGTTATTGAAAATGTGTCTTTTCTCCTCCTCCTTGTTATTTAGAAGAGGATCACAATGTATTCTAATTTGCATTAGCCACCTGGGTTTTAGAAGTGGCTTCTCGCAAAGCTTGATTTAAATCTCCAGTATCCATTTTCCTTTCCTGAACATTTATATGTTTGAAGTGGAAATGCCAAAAGGGTATGGATACTCTTTAACTTGTAAATATGGAGTCAGCATGAACCCCCATATTCTCTCTTTCTTTGTGTTCTGTACCTAAAGTCTCTTTAGTTATTAGTACCAAGGGTTAACTAGTTCCATAGTTAAGCCACGTTATGGGTAACCCAACTTCGGTTGGCTGACCTAAAAGCCCGGTAAACATTTATAGTCTTGCTTTTATGAGAAGTGGCAAGCAGCTGTCTTTGTGACCAAGCTTGCTTGGAGCTGGTGCAGTCCTTGCCAGCCTCCAAGTGCCCCCGGGTCGACCTGTGATTAGTACGCAAGTTTCATGCAGGGTAGTGCAAAGGAGCACCCTCAAACATTAGTGAGTGTCAGAATCCCCCAGTGACCCTGTTGAAATGCAGAGTTATCATCATTCTCCTAGATTATAATTCACTGGACTAGGGGTGTGGTACCGGAACCTGCATTTTAGCCAGTCCCCCTGGGGGATTTTGATGCCTGCATTCTGGTACAAAGAGTTGAAGGTGTGGCAGAGAACTGGTGTTTTAGAACATAATTAGGATTTGGAGAGAGGGAAGGCATTCAGCAGTGGGGGGCTGGCCTGAGCAGAAGTACAGACGAGAGCGTGAGTTGGAGGTGACCGCGTGGAGTTAGGAGCATGCATGCTCAGATCAAACAAACCTGGGTCTGAGTCCCCTGCCCCACCACTGACAACCTTCCAGCTTCGGTGAGTTACTTAACCTCTCTGACTCCCAGTCTGCTCATCTTTAAAATGGGATAACACTGGCATCTATATACAAGGGTCGGTGTGGGGATTAAGTTAGAAAATGCAGTTACTGTACATATTTTAGTCTTAATAAACATTAACTTTTACTATGGATACACAAGAAAATTTGTACTTAAATTTCTATTTCCCCCTTTGTCATAGAATTTATATTTTGAGAATTTCCTTCTCTCTCTCTCTGTTCTGGCAGTTACTAAGTCACATGGAGAAGTAGGAAGGACCCAGAGTCTGGTGAAAATCAACAGAGAGGGTTATAGAGTATGTATTCTTCTGGAAAAAAAAAAAAAGATAGCCCCTGAAAATTTCCAGCTTTATGTATTTCGAAGAGTGGAAGCCAGGGTGTAGCCAGAGAAAGGCACGGACCATTTGCAGGACTTCGTGCTCTGGCTTTGCCACCAGCCGCTACACAATTCTGGGTAACTTAGGGGTGGATTCTAAGAGCCCTTCCACGTAGAGCCCTGTAGGTGCCTTTGGGGCGCGTGTGGGTGCAACGCGGGCATGGCGTAGCGGTTCTCAGACGGAATTGCCTGTGCCCGAATCCCTGCTCCCTTACTCACGGTGTAACTGTGGGATGTGCATGTCACCTTGTCCACCTCGGTTTCTTCATCTTTAAAGTGGGGATGATTATTATCAGACCGACCTCAATGGATTATTATGAGCATATAAGCAATTCATACATGTGAGGCATTGAAAATAGAGCCTGGCACACCTGAGTGCTCAGCAAATGCCAGCTATTATTATACCGATGTGCTGTCAGTTTGGAAGCAAAATATTCCTTCCAGGGAAAATCTTTTCTATTGGGAGAATTTCGGATAGTCTCAAGCCCTCAGCAAAGACATTATCTTCCATTATTTCTCAGGTGAAATCTTTTTCTCTTTTCCTGAGTGAGGCTCTCATCACTGCCCCCCCATACTTCCACTGTGCTTCCCGAGAACGCCATGCGTGCCAGCATGTTGCTCTGAGAGCCTGTCTCAGTTACTCTGCACCACAGCCGCAGGTGCGCAGTCTCCTCACCTGAAGGTCACGTAGCTGGTAACTGGCCGTGGTGGCTTCAAAGCACAAACCCCTATGTTTTACTGTCTCTTAACCCTTCTTACTCTGTACTGTTGCCATTTCACCCCAGCCCAACCCAGCCTCAATGCCTTCCCTTCTTTTCTTTGTGTGTGTGTGTTTTAAAAAGTTTATAGTCATTTAAACTCTGATTGTATCCATCACCCCAATAAATTCAGTGAAAACTGGAAAAAAAAAAAGCCTTTCCTTCTTTTCTAACTCTGATCTTTCTCTGACCCATGCTGATCGTTCTTGGCTTTGATCGCCTCAGGGTGGCACTTAGCTCCTCTACTGGGCCTCCTGCTATTCTCTAATTGTCTCATCCATGCATGCGTGTGAGTGTGTGTGTGTGTGTCTAAGAGACTGTAAGTTCCTTGAAGAAAGGGTCCATGGCATACGCCAAGAGGACAGTTTTATGTCAGACAGAGAAAAGTAATTATTTGTTAAATTGAACACAATATGCATGTGTATTAGTTTGCTACAGCTACCAAAACAGAACATTACAGACTGGGCGTCTGAAACAGCTGAAATTCATTTTCTCACAGTCTGCAGTCTAGAAGTCCAAGATCAAGGTGTCAACAGGTTAAGTCTCTTCTGTGGCCCCCTCTTGGCTTGCAGATGGCGGACTTCTCACTCTATCTTCACATGATTGTTTCCTGTGTGTGCATGCATCCCGGGGTCTCTCTCTGTGTCCACATTTCCTCTTATAGGGGCACCAGTCACAGAAGATTAAGGCACATCCTAATGGCCTCATTGTAACTCAGTCACCTCCCTAGAAGCCCTGTCTTCAAATGCAGTCGCATCCTGAGGTACCAGGTTGGAGTTTGAACATAAGAATTTTCTGGGGGACACAATTCAGTCACAACAGCCTATGTCTTTAAAATAACTCACAGTTGTACTGAATGTGAAAGGATGATAAAAGATTTAGAGTTTCTATAAATAGATGATCTCATATCATATATGATATATCATGTGAGATACACATCTCAATGCATGAGATATTCATTGAGAATATCTCATATAATATATTGAGATGTCCTCAGTGTATCTCTCATATGGGGAGACTTAATAAGAATTAGTTTCAGAATTTACCAGGCTTGATTACAATAATTTTCAAGTGTCCAGCAGGTAAGCTAATGATAGTTCTATGGCCTGTCTAATCATAGCCCACCTGGGAATTTAAAATCACACTTATTTTACACGATTAGCAGAGACATTGTAGGTCGTTAAGGCCTCACCACCCACCCACATCTTCTCCTTCTCTCAGGTGTCACATCAGCAAGTGTGAATCAAATTAGTAATTTGTGTTCGAAACTGAATGTAATCAATTACACAATTTTGAGCTGTTCAATTTGATTCCAGTAAATTCTATCACGAAACCGGTCCATCATGGAGTGTTGGAAGTGCAATGGAGAGAAGCGTGAGTAAAGGCCTCCCACCAGAAATGCTGTGTGTGCTGAGGCAGGCTGTCGGGATGGGTCTTTCGAGTCCTCAGACCTCGGTGTGAGTCCCGCGCGGTCACTTTGTCGTTGCAGCACTTTGGGCAAGTTTCTGAACTTGGCGAAGGCTCAGCTTCCTCCCTGGAAAGTGAAGATGGTAATAATTACCACTGTGTGTGTGTGTCCTGAGCGTTAAATGAGGTGCTGAACGGAAGAAACAACCCGCTGGTATGCAGATGGCATGTGAAGAAGGACCTTGTCTCATTTCTTCATTGCTCTTTCTCTGGTGCTTAGAACAAGGCTGGGAAATGGAGGGGCTACATTTTAATAAATATTATTGAATTATGATAATTTTTTAATTTTTAGTGCACACATTTATTGTATTTTTTCCATTACCCATTAGTCCCCTTATGCCCTCCTCCCCCCTAGCAATCACCACACTGCTGTCCATGCCCATGAGTCCTTTTTCCTTTCGCTCCATCCCTCCACTCCCTTCCTCCCCCCTCAGGAGTTACTGAATTTATTGAGTGAGTTAATGAGTAAAGAAATTAATAAGACAAGAGAGAATTCCCACAGAGCAATGATGACGATTTCCGTGGACAAAGGCAGTGGTTCCCACGTCTGGCTGCACATCAGAACCACTTGGGAGCTTTGAAAACCGGCTCCTGCCAGGGCCCCGCAGCCCCAGGACCCGAGGGGTGGTCTGCACTCGGCCTCTGGCAGTGGGATTCTTTTTCCGTAACATGTATCATCTTCTAATGTGGTGTTTAATTAGTAAGCATGCTATATAATCGTATCAAATAGTAGTAGATATACTAAATGTGATAACATAATGTTTTGTATTTACTGTTCATAGTCTGCCTTCTCCCTCTAGTATAAGCTTCAGTGTGCAGACACTTTTTGTGTCTGTTTTGTTTTCTGATGTACCCTAAGTGCCCAGGACATATTTGTTACCATAGTAGATATTCAATAATAAACAAATAAATGAAAAAAAGAATGACCAAGGTACATCATCCAAATAATTTGAAGGTAGACGAGGTTGATTTTTTTTTAGGTAACAGATTTTACTGCTTAAAAAGAGATATAAGTTCAATCAGTTGGTGGTAGGAGGCGAGGGTGGGGGTGTGGAGGGGAGGGGCTATAGCCAGGGCTGGTGGGTACTGGAGAAGGGATTCCACACCTCCTAGGATGAGTCCTTGGCAGGGGTTAGAGAAGTCTGGGGGGAGCTCCAGAGCAGGGGCACGTGTGCTTTGTCTTCCGGGTGAAGCCTGAGAAAACGGGAGCCTCCTAGACCCAGCACCCCCTCTATCAACTAGGTCCCCAGTATAAAAATGACAGAGTGGTTTGTTTAAGCAGAAAAGAGTTGACAGCCCATAATCACCAAGTTTCCTTGTCCCTGAAGTAGTGTGGAAGAGGAAAGAAGGTTTTCTGTTTCCTGAAGAGGGATGCAGAAGGGGCTGACAGTGGCCAGGAGACCTGAGAGGCCTGGAGATCTAGACGAGGAGGACGCAGGTGACCAGCACAGCCCCGGAGCCCAGAGAACAGGGACAGGCAGCCTGTACGGTTCAGCAGCGGCGTGGTTAGTGACCAAAGAGCATAAATATCCTGCACGATGTATTAGTAGTGGACGCAGCATATGACCAGGGAGAGGGAGATGGGGAAGGGTGCCATCTTCCTATACACAGGAAGGCTGCCGAAGCCCCCGTGACTGACATAATGCCTGGGCAAAAAACAAGTTAAAAGGAGAGGGTGAGAACTCTGAATTGGCTGAGTTTTCCTGTGAGTGATTAAGCAAGGTTTTCTACTTCAGGTGAAAAGTAGATTTGAGAGCTGAGGTAGGTTGAGTTATAGGGAAACGATTTTTTAAAAGTTCTGTTTGTTTATGTACATCTGAATGGTGACTGCAAAACTTAAACCCATACAGTAACTATCTTAATACTTTTTATCATTAATTATGCAGTTGACTCATGTTTGTGTTCAGTTCAGTGGCTGTACATCAGGCAGTCTGCCTAGCCTCATAATTACCAATAGAACACCCGCATGCTGACATGCATGGATGGCTGATCACACGGCCCAGCTCTGAGAATTCCCGCCGACATCTGGCCACGTAAAGTCCTCGGGCCTGAGGCAGATCTTACCCTTGTGTGCGGAGCCTCCAGATAGCAGCTGGTTGGGTGGTCTCTGTTTTGTATCTTAATTTCTCGGTCCATTTATTGAATCTGTTTGATTTCCGTGGCTAACTCTTTCTCATACTCCAGGATGTCTCTGGAGGCTGAAGACAGCTAGAACTGGACAGGAGCCCAAAGGTGATTCCAGAGGGACAGTGTGCTGGTCTGTCATGTGAACACAGATCTGACGTGAAAAATCTTTTGGTCGTTACAAGGTTCAACTCCTTAGGTTGGCATTTAAGAACCTACACACACTAGTCTCCAAACGTTCCCACAAGTACACATGACATGCTTTCATTTTCTGTGCGTATCAGGCTCTTTCAGCTCTCGGCTGCCCTGTGATTGCCCAGAACTCCCTACCTCACCCCTCCACTCCTGTTCACCCTTCAAGTCCTGGGTCCAGGGACACCTCCTTATTTAAAAATTTCTTAACTTTCTTGGTCAGTTAATCACTCACTTCTTCTCTAATGCATTGTTTACAGTGCTCTTTTTATTTTTGTAACTTTTATTTAACTACTCCGTAGTTACTCAAAGGGAAGAATCCATCATATATCTAATTTATTTTGAATTAGTCCTAGTGTGTCATGCATCTTCCCTGTGTGTGTGTTTGTGTGTGATGCGGATCGTGGCCTGCAGGGTCCGTGTGTTGTGGCCATGAGACAAACTAATGCACACGGACTACAGAAGTCTTGTGGAGAAAAAGGGATGGCATGGCCGCTCTCTAAGTGAGAGAGGGGGCCAGAGACAGAAGGCCTGTGAGCAGTCCAGAGAGCCTGACCCCTGTCTGGACAGGCCTTTATTGCTTTTCTGGGCACAGTACATTGAGGGTGGTTCTCATTTACTATGCATAGGATCACTGTAGCCTTTTACAGATAACAAAGGAAAGAATGCTGCTAATTACTTCAAAGAGAAGGATGTTACAGATCCAGGGGAAAAGTGGTTGAACTGGTTACACTCCATACTTGGGAGGTTTAGCACAGATTTTAGGAAGTTACAGTAAGCCCTCGCTGCCTCAATCCAGGGTGAGGGAGTTTCAGCAAAAGCAAGTCTCATAGCAGTCTAGGTACAATGCAGGCCTGATTCCCCACAGGAGAACCTGTCTGTGGGCGTGGCTCATGCGTGCTGAACCTCACGCCCTGCTGGATTTTCCGAGCGGGGGGGGGGCTGGACTACATTCCCACACCATGTGAAATGGTCCCCTACAGTGTGTGTAGAGAATCCCCCAGGAATCATATAACCCTGCAATCTTTCTATGGAACATGATGTGACCAGCTCTGGTACATTTTGAATTGTTCTGAGCACAACCCCATTCTTCCCTGAGTCGCATCAGGGAAGCTGTGATCCCTGAGCTCTTAGATGAGTGGTTCCCAAAGCGTGGTTCCAAGTCCAGCAGCATCAGTAGCACCTGGGAGCTTTTTAGAAGTGCAGATTCTAACAGATTGGACATAGGGGACATGTCCACAACTTACATTATGTTCATTGGTAAAGGCTGTTCCTCTAAGATCAGGCACAAGACAAGCGTGTCCACGCTCTCACTCCTGTTCGACATAGTATCAAAAATTCTAGACAGCATTTAGGCAAGAAAAAGATATAAAAGGCATCCAAATTGGGAAGAAAGAAGTAAAATTGTCTCTTCAGATTATCTTATATATAGAAAACTCTAAAGGATCTACCAAAAAACCCTGTTAGAATAAACAAATTCAGGAAAGTTGCAGGGTGCAAAATCAATATAAAAAATCAGGTGTGTTTCCACACATTAACAATAATCTATCTGGGGGAGAAATAAAGAAAACAAACCCATTACAATAGGATCGAAAACAATAAAGTACTTAGGAATAAATTAAACCAGGGAGGTGAAAGACCTGTACCCTAAAAACGATAAGACATTGGTAAAGACTGAAGAAGAAACAAATATGTGGAAAGCTATCTCATGTTAATGGATGAAGAGAACTAATATGCCAATTGTTAAAATGTCCCTAATACTCAAAGCCATCTATAGATTCAATGCAATCCCTATCAAAATTCCAATGGCCTTTTTTTTACAGAAAAAATGCTAAAATTTGTATGGAACCTGAAAAGACCCTGACTAGTCAAAGCAATCTTGAGAAGGAAGCTGGAAGCTGGAAGCATTATACTTCCTGATTTCAAACTATACTACAGAGCTATTGTAATAGGAAACAGTACGGCGTTGGCCCCCAAACAGTCACAGAGATCGATGGAACAGAGCAGAGATCCCAGAAATAAACCTGTGCGCATAGTGTCAGCTAATATCAGACCAGGGATCTAAGTATACTCAATGAGGAAAAGACAGTCTGTTCAATAAATGGTGCTGGAAAAGTTGATACCTACATGCAGAAGAATGAAACTGGACCCCTATTTTACACCGCTCACAAAAAATAACTCGAAATGGGTTAGAGACTTAAATGAGGACCCCAAATCATAAAACTCTTAGAAGAAAAAATAGGGGAAAATGTCCCTAACATTGGTCTTGGCAGTGATTTTCTGTTATGGCACCAAGCACAAGCAACCAAAGCAAACATAAACAAATGGGATTATATCAAACCATAAAGCTTCTGCACAACAGAAGAACCAGTCAACAAAATGAAAAGACAACCTTCAGAATAGCAGAAAATATTAGCAACTCATATGTGTATCTCATAAATGTTTAATATCCAAAGTATAAAAAGAACTCATAAAACTTAGTAGAGAAAATCCAAATAATCTGATTAAAAATGGGCAAAGGACCTGAATGAACATATTTTCAAAGAACATATACACATGGCCAATGGGTGCATGAAAAGGCATTCAACACTGCTCATCTTCAGGGGAATACAAATCAAAACCGTAATGAGATGTCACTTCATACCTGTTAGAATGGCTGTTCTCAAAAAGAAAGGCAATAATAAGTGCTGATGAGTATGTGGAGAAAAAGTAGCACTTGTGCACTGTCGGTGGGAATCTAAATTAGTGCAGGCACTATGAAAAACAGTATGGAGGTTCTTCAGTGAATTAAAAATAGAACTAACACATGGCCCAGCAATCGCGCTCCTGGATATACCTATACACACACAGACAGACGATGGAATATTATTCAGCCATAAAAAGAAGGAAACCCTGCCTTTTGGGACTATAGGGATGGACCAAGGGCATTATGCTAAGTGAAATACTCGTTAAGTCAGACAGAGAAAGACAAATGCTTTATGATTTCACT